>NQII01006528.1:0-43636 GCA_002778355.1 Clitarchus hookeri
TTCACGATAGACCAGTTAGTATCTTATCATGATCGCGATAAGTTAGTCAAGGTATTAACGTAATTGTGTTCTAGTGTACGACGTAGTGTCATCGAGTAAACATGTTCTGTAATATTCAAGGTTTCCAAGCACCAAAAAGGTTTATAATTAAGGCAATGGCTATCACAGACATACATAACCATATCAATGTGTTCACATTTCAAACAACCTTTCGAGTGGAAATGTTTAAGTCTGAAGTATAAGCGCACAACACGTGGGCTTCAAAAAATATACATGGATTGGTGTGGGAGAGTGGATGTATGGAGTACGGCGACTTACCCTCTATTTGCAACAAATATCTCAAATACAAGGCGATATTCGTGTGTGGAGTGGATCGAAATCTTATTCTAGCAAGCGTGTGGAGTGGTAAAATAATAGATATACAGAAAGAGTTTGTGTCAGTCATTCAAAAAGTTACGTGAAATGTACGGATATAAATCACCATTCATTACCGCAGGTGAAAATTCATAATGAATGCTTAAATGGTCGTTACTGACAGAGTGTGGCGAGAAGGGGGATATCCCGATCGAGGTATAAATACACCGCGAATCTTAGTATTATATCAGTACAATGTAGGACGCGATGGAGAAATTTAATCCTGAATTCTAGTATGCGAGTGTTCTCCCGGGGTATAAAAAAGTTTGGTTTCGGGTTAATAACAATACTCCGCTACAAATTCAAATGTGTAATGGAGAGGAACATTGGAGTATTCCAGCCCGCGCGCTCACAAAGTCATCCGTGTGTGTGTGTGCCAAAAAACTTAAAATACCATACTTCCGAGGTGTGTGTACATGAAAGACGATTCACCACAAAAACCATACTCTCGGGAATGTATGATTATTAATTTAGATTCTAAACAAAATGATGGGACCCACTGGGTTGCAATAAAAAAACGAACGTCATTCCATCTACTATGACAGTTACGGAGACTTACTTCCTCCATTATAAATACGTAACTATTTACAGGATACACAAATCATGTACAATTATGAAACTGAAAAATTACTGCATACATATAACTGTGGACATTTAGGTTTACGGTTCCTGAGTATAAATAAGATACGCACTCCTTAAAACCGTAAGTAGTGTAGTAAAATGTCAATCACACTTATCTTAAGCGGAAACTCATCCTAATTGCGTTCGGTCTATTTCCCAGCCTTGAAGTTAGATGGCGAATTGAATGATTTTAATTTAATTCGTAACATACAACAGAATCAAACATTCACACTGAACATTGGTAATAAAAAAACATCGCATTGTTATACCTGTTGGATCATACGAACTTAAAGATTTGGAGACATTTATAAAGGGAACTGTTCCCGAACATGTCAAGTTCCTGTTGCACGGTAATCGGAATAATTTAACAAGTATAATGCTTAGCAATGTCGATATTGATTTCACGCAAAATGATTTAATCGCATCTATGTTAGGTTACGAACGGAAGGTGTATCCAGAAAATCAACTACACGAATTGTCAAAGCAAGTTAATATTTTGTCAGTTAACGTGTGTCGTGTAAACGTAAATATTGTCGGAGATTCGTTTTTAAACGGCAAACCTACGAACTCATTACACGAATTAACTTGTTCAGTTGCGTCAGGATGTAAAATAATTGAAAAACCAAATACGTTAATTTATCTTCCGGTAATAGTTAATCGCGTTGACTAAATAGTTGTCACTATAGTCGTCAAAACGGTAAGTTTAATTAGAAACGAAGAGGTAGTCTTACGTTTACATCTGAAAAAAGGTGAATAGAAAGTACTATAAAAAGAGATGCAATCTGTTTAACGCAACCAAAATGGGGATTGTGTACCGTTCTCAATATGTCCGTCCCGTTCACAAGACAATACCGATAAGAAGACAACGTAAAGTGTTCTGTTCCAATACGGTTAACACGGAGCAACGAATTGTTTTTAAGTGAATCGAGATATAAAGTGAATAAAAATGGAAGACGTGCTTAATCTCGAGCAGCTCATAAGTTATGAATATTCTATAACCAATACAGAGATGCATGTGTACGAACCATTTCGAGCGGGACCTTAAACTTTTACGTCAGAAATACGAATTCCTGTGCAAAATCACGACATATACACTTTGCCTTCGAAATCGGCTTTGTGGTTCAGAGGTACAATAACAAAGACGGATGATGGAACTAACCCCGTACATACGGGAATAGTTCCCAACGGTATACTTCATCTGATAGATAAACTCGCATGCTTAATGAACGGTGTGGAAATCGACCAGACTCGAGATGTCGGAATTACATCTACAATAAAGAATTGCTTCTCGTTAACAACAAACGACGTTAACACATGCACTATGTATGGATGGAACCACGATGATAATTATAAACTGCTCATTAACTCTGGTGGGAAATACGAAGTTGTCATACCACTGAGCATGGTATTGGACTCGCCGAATACTATAAACACTTTATCGTAAGAGCTAAACAAGAATTCGTTATTCTATTTAGCAATACGCACCTGAACGCTATACGCGACACGGGTAATGAAGAGGAAGGTGTTACATTCGAACTAAGTAGCGTAGAAAGGTTTATGCCGCATATTTAAATTAACACGCGTGAAATTTCTTAAATATATTGAAAAAGGGAAAATCTAGATCTTTTATTCAGGTTCTGGAGTATGGAGACTTTCCAATCACTATCACCATCCGAGAAAGTTGTATGGAATGTAAAATCAAGTTTCTCAAATGAAAAGCCGAGATACGTCATTATATGTTTCCCAACCAACCGCCAAAATAACTTAAGAGCGTATAGGTGATTGCAATGTTAAAAACATGACTATTTCTTAATGGTCAAGCTTACCTGTACATGGACTTTAACGCATTTCGCGAATGGCGAGTATCTTATTTGTTACAATATGTACAGACAATTCCAAGAGACTTATTATTCGAAAGACAGTGCACCGATATTAGATCCTGAAACATTTAAAAGTAAAGCTCCTTTATTCGTGTGATGTTAGTAAACAAAACGACTCTATAAATAAGTGTTGTTGATTCGCGTATTGAAATAACTGCGAACGTGAGCATTCCCCAAAATACCCAAGCTTACGCGTTAATCATTCACGATAGACCAGTTAGTATCTTATCATGATCGCGATAAGTTAGTCAAGGTATTAACGTAATTGTGTTCTAGTCTACGACGTAGTGTCATCGAGTAAACATTTTCTGTAATATTCAAGGTTTCCAAGCACCGAAAAGGTTTATAATTAAGGAAATGGCTATCACAGACGTACATAACCATATCAATGTGTTTACATTTCAAACAACCTTTTGAGTGGAAATGTTTAAGTCTGAAGTATAAGCGCACCAACACGTGGGTTTCAAAAATATACATGGATTGGTGTGGGAAAGTGGATGTATGGAGTATGGCGACTTATCCTCTATTTGCAATAAATATCTCAAATACAAGGAGATATTCGTGTGTGGAGTGGATCAAAATCTTATTCGAGCAAGAGTGTGGAGTGGTAAAATAATAGATGTACAGAAAGAGTTTGTGTTAGTCATTCAAAAAGTTACGTGAAATGTACGGATATAAATCACCATTCATTTCCGCAGGTGAAAATTCATAATTAATGCTTAAATGTTCGTTACTGACAGAGAGAGGCGAGAAGGGGGATATCCGATAGAGGTATAAATACACCGCGAATCTTAGTATTATATCAGTACCATGTAGGACGCGATGGAGAAATATAATCCTGAATTCGAGTATGCGAGTGTTCTCCCGAGATATAAAAAAAGTTTGGTTTCGGGTTAATAACAATACTCCGCTACAAATTCAAATGTGTAATGGAGAGGAACATTGGAGTTTTTCGGTCATTAGTCCGGAATACACGTATGAAGAAGTCAGCGAATGCAACGGGCGCGAGTGTGCAGTGTTTAATTTACGGCAGACACAATATTGCTATGTTGTTTAAATGAATTAGAGAATGATGTTCTAGATGAACAGCTCTCAAAACTTATGTCATAAAGGCAAATCAAATATATGTTACAAAGGGACTGTTGCGCCATACCTGTAGTCTGGACGGAAAAATGTAATAAAATAGAACATATTACTGAAATTCCCAGCGAAAACCAACGGTCAGTCTCACCCTGCGGTATGTGGATATGTAGAGTTTGCGAAAGCAAGTCGAATAATTTCAGTTTCAAATAAAAAAAATCAATATGGCCGCCATCCTATATAGGCAAGCGGTATCTGCATCAGAGCTTCAGTCAATCGTATATAAGCATGGCGTGCGTGTTCAACCCAGAAACTGAGTACGAGGTGTTGCAAGTCGGGTAAGACGAGTATATTTCAAACCATACGACGGTGTAGTCCAGACACACGTGTGCAATGATATTGAACATTGGTGCTATGCTTACGATTCATTTCAAGGCGTTAGGTTTGGTGAAGGAAGAATGCAACAACATTGAGTGTGCTGTGTGGCACCCGAGACCCGAAAGCGATTTACCGTGGTCACTACAAGACTTAATTATAGCAAGCTTTAATGAAGAGATCGTGGAAGTACGTGGAAAGAAAAATCACCTACGAACTTACCCGCCCTGACTCTGGAATCAACATCCATTGAAAGGATTTGTGTGACGGGGATATTCACACATTTATTTTCCAACAAGGAAATATCTCATTTCCGTCTATATGTAATACTTGGACATGTGAAGTTGGCAACTCTCATCCCGATTAATTTCGCTTCCTGTGTTAAGTGTAAGAATGAAGTTTAATCCGAATGGCAAGTACTCTCTCATCGAACATGGATTGTATTCTGTGAGATATCAATTACCTCTTTCATTTTACACATTTAAGGAAATACGTGAGGACAATATTAATTTTTCATGTACATATGATCCTGGTTTCATGTTAACAAGCAATAAGCCTTGTATATGTGATTCTAGTGTAACCAATTGTGATAATTCAGAATGTCATGTTAATAAGCGTAGACCGTATATGTCTGAGAAAACACTGAATGTGAAATGTAGAGGTGAACATATTTTCACAACTCATAGTATTGAAAGAGAAAGTTTGGAACATAATATTTACAGATATCATCCATTGAAATACTTTGAACATTGTAATAGGGATGTGCATGTATTTGAGCCAGTAAATGAGTGTGGGTATATATTAGTTACAGGTTGTGTATCATAAAATTATTTTGTGCATAGTTTGTAGCTCAAGCAAAGTTCATCCCACAAACTTTTCTTGCTCGCAGTATAGGAATTTTTTGATGACAAAGCTATAGGAAAGTCGTACTGAACTCAAATTCTCATGTGTATGCATTGAAAAATCTAAATGTAAAATCAATATTACCAAATTCTTTAGACTCTTGTTGCATTGTAAACTGTTTAGTTGTTTGAGAACTAGCGAGTACTTGTGTATCAGCCGTAAGTTGGCGTTCATAGACACTACAGTGAGAGAAAATGGCATATTTTCATCCCAGCAACCCGTATGTTACCATTACTCCGGGTAAATCGACTGTTGAGTATGCGTACTGGAGCAATAGTTTACTTAAGATAGTTTTCTAAAAGTTGCTACTTTATTTTTCACTTCCGAATTACGCATTTTCCATTATAGAATGAAAAGTCGCATGAGTTAATTCAATGTTCCGATATAAACAAATGTCCTGTACATTACACGACACCTAATACCTCGCTACCTTCCATTGTTGACGAATTATATTCTCACCTCTTGGAAACATACCCAGACCTGGTTCAAAATATAGAGTTGCATGCTCCAGAATGTAGTAAATACCTTTGTACGCAAACGAATAATGAAAAACCTAAACTGACTCTAAGGAAACTTAAACATTGCGAGATGTTAACTTCTCAGGAACAAGATATTCAAGGGATTGTGAACCAGTGTATTAGAACAACATTGACTGAAATTGTAAACAGTCTGTAAGCTTTTAAACGTATAATCAAAGTAGTAAACTGTGTATTGTTTGTCAAAGCTGTAATGTCAAAGTGTAACAGATACATGTGTTGTATACGTTTCTTTATATAACATAATAAATAGACTAAAACCTTAATTGTTTTTTTATGACTTAAAGCTCCTTCCCCATGCGTGCTAGTGAAAAGTGTGATGTTAACACATATAACAGTAAAATTAGTAACTTGACGTTACATTTGAAAAAAAAAAAAATGAACAGTTCGTAACCCGATGTTATGTTTCACACGTAATGTTTACATACGAAACTAGTAACGTNAAAAAAAAAAAAATGAACAGTTCGTAACCCGATGTTATGTTTCACACGTAATGTTTACATACGAAACTAGTAACGTCTTGCCAGAAAGTAAACTAACTGGATGCTACATTCCATGCGTGTTGGGAAAGAATTGTATGTCGTAACAGCCCCGCGTTTTTGTAAAACTGTGACGCTACCTGTCCTTTCCCCACGTCTTTTCCAAACTGCGGGGCTGTATTTTGTCCCAACGGCGGAGTGAACAGAATTTTTGTACCGCCACCGCGCGGCCATGTGAAGTGGGTCACAAGGCCTTCCATTGAAACCGCATTTACTTTTGCCGAACTGCGGGGGAGGGGGCATAAAAGGTAGAAAAGCTCCTTGATGTATCCGCGCTCCTTTTAGTAAGAGGTTCGCCGGTCGCTACAGTCTACTTCTGGCGGACTGTCGTGCGACCACGAAGGGTCTAGCACACTCCGGTGTTTGGATCGCGCCGTTATGTTTCCGTCGGGTTCTGCGCTGAGAATGAAACACTTTTAAATGTAAGTAATATATTTTTATTTACTACTTTTTTAAAATGTATAAATATTTTTTCATTAATGTTAACTATGTACTCTTAAACACTTATAAAATGTCTTCGAAAAAAAAAATTCCTCCCCATGATTGTGTATATTTTAACGCAGGCACTTACTTGCTGTCGCCAAGTAAAATTAGCAGCAAACTGCCGTAAGTGTAAGATTTATTGGTTGTCTCTGAAATGATGTGTTTTAAAAACTGTTTATCCTATTGCCCGTGAGCACGTGTTCCTTTAATTAGAAAGATTGCGAATAATAATTCGTGCACCAGTCCCTTTTCTGTGATGCCAAAGAACCAATAGTGTCACTTGTCAGTAGTACCAACAGTCTTGGCTCGCCAGTCAACCGTCGTAGGCTTTCTACTCGTAGCTAACGCGCAGAAGTGTTGGTGTGCGACGTCGGCGGTNTGGCTCGCCAGTCAACCGTCGTAGGCTTTCTACTCGTAGCTAACGCGCAGAAGTGTTGGTGTGCGACGTCGGCGGCGGTGTTGTGTTCGACCTAGTTTTCGCGTGTTTACACTGCAAATACAGCTGCCCCACTTTTTTTTTCTGCGAGCCATTGTTTAGAGATGGGACGGGGGAACTACACCGGACTAGTTCCTCGCGAGTAGTTTTGGTCACCAGTCCTCGCCAATAACGTTGTGCCCGTGCTGTTTCCGAGATTCTATAACTCGGGTAGAGTAACTTTACACCAGCGATGGCAGCTTTGAACAACCTGCCTAACAGTATTGCAAAAGGACGCCCGAAGATTTTATGCTCTTTAATGTGTTATTTCTGAATATAACTGTTAATTTTGCTGTTAAAGAATCTAGGCGGAAACTGTAGAGTTTTAATTTAAAATGAAGATGTGTGGTACACAGGTACCCTGGAGTGGCACAAAGTTACCCCAAATGACTGTACCACAACAGTAATGTCTCAAGTTCCGCCATTAAATCACGAGAGCAGCTGACACAGACGATGAGTAAAATATAGATCAGATCTCTTTTTGTCGTAAGCCATTGTAAACTAGCAAATTTTCGCAGTAGACAAGTTCGCTTAGCGCAAGAAGCATGCATGGGTCCATCATAATTAAACGTCTTTTTCTCAGTATTTCATTCTTGCGAAAACTTGCATTTCGTCCAGTAAGGCCGATCAGACGGGAGACAACGTGAATCGGTCATATTCTTGGAATGGGACGACGTGCCAACAACTCGTTGAGTTCCGTTTCGATATGTGTCGTTCTTCAAAATTGTTTCCAGATGGTAATAAATAGCACATACCAAACAGATTGGCTTATGAGTTTAGGTGTCCTTCATCCTGGGCATCACATGAGGCGCTAATATTTGGTGAGCAATGGAGTACATTGGCGGAGAAACATGGAGTACGGCATGAAACTCATGGTCCTCCGGTAAGGTCAGCCACGTTTTCCGAGCGCAAAAATTCTGACTGATGAAGCGAGCATCGAGCACGTCCCCTCGTGTTGAGAGGCCGGGTTGTTTATGGGGAACCTTCCCCCACCATATTGAATTCTTGTTTTTTCTAGCTTGTTTTAAGAAAGTGCCCCAGTAGTTATAAATGTCCGGTTAGTGGCTGGGGACGAAGGACGAGCCGATCCCCATCTTGGATGACGTCGCGCGGAAAACTCGTGCGCTGTCATTACTCGCCAGCAACGGTCATCTTGGATTTCCCTTCATCCCTCCTGCTCCATCACTCCACCTCAGCACATCATGCTCTTGCATTCCGTTTGTGGGTTTTTCTCATATTCCTGCCAGTATTTCTCGTCTCCCATGTTCAATCTCTCGAGTTTTTTCGCATATACTTTCTGTTCTCCCTCTCGCTCCCCACCACCCAGTGTTTTCTCATAGTTATCCCCCTCTCGTCTCCGTGTTATCTTTGTCTCCTTCCTACCTCTCTCGTCCGTTCTATCTCATTCTACCGTCTCCTACCCGTGGTATTTTCTCATATGCCTCCCTCTCTCGTCTCCCGCCCTTGGGTTTGCTCAGTCCTTCCGATATCCTGCCTGCCTCTCGTTCGTTCTGTCCCTCGGATGGTTTTATCATATTCCTCCCACCCCTCTCGCTTGCTTCTCGCGCCCTTCTCCATCACCGCCACCAGTCGGCCGCCGTAGGTGGCCATCTTTAATTCCCTCACTCGTCACCAGAGTGTGTTCGAAGTGCTACAGGTCGTGGCTAGGAGTGCCGGTATCAGCGCGGCCATTTTTTGCGTGTGTTGGTTCACCAGTGTGTAAAATATATTTATAAAAAAAATGCCGACAGTCTACCCAGTACCGCGGCCACAGTCCTGCACGTTCATTATAGTAAAACAAGTAAACGTTCATTTTTCTAAAAACTAGCTTTAAGGACGTCAACCTAAGGCGAAACGAACTATACACCGAGCGCGCGCACGCCCAAGTCGGCGTGGGGTGGAACGCTGTTTACACACTACCTTAATGCGCGCGAGAAAAATTTTCGTTCTGTAACAACTAGCAGTAGACTAATCAGCCACCCACGCAGCAGCAGCAGCAACGTGGTCGCTCTCGCTCTCACCGCCCTCGCAGCGTTGCCCCCGCACTTAACCGTCCTCGTGGCATAACCAAGCGTAAGGCTCCCGGTCTTGGGACCGGGGCAGTACACTACGCTAGCAAAAACACCACCGGAATTTGTTTTTCCTTACATGCAAACAAGTCGTGTACATGTTTGTGTATAAAGAAAAAGAAAAACCAGCGGCGCCGCAAGCATAGTGTACGGGCGACTTACAACGCCGGAAGGGGAAAAATAGTCCACCTATTAAAAAAAAAAAAAAAGCGAACAAAGAAACGCACATACAGGCTACAGCAAAAGGGAAGAGTACAGTATGGGTTGATGAAGGGGGAAAAAAAAANAACGCACATACAGGCTACAGCAAAAGGGAAGAGTACAGTATGGGTTGATGAAGGGGGAAAAAAAAAGGGGGGGGGGGCAATAACTAGTGAATAAAAAGCAAGTACGATGCGATCACTAGAATACCATTTCACATTCACAATATATTGAAGTTAGCCAAAAGTATTTTATTAGCAAGGCGCATTCTACATTGACACGCACGCGGATACGGATCATATAAGCAGACGCGTAACACACTCAGTTTCAATCTACAATGACNATTCTACATTGACACGCACGCGGATACGGATCATATAAGCAGACGCGTAACACACTCAGTTTCAATCTACAATGACACGCACGCGGACGCGGATAACGTACGGATACATGTAAGAAAGCTGGGCATATCACAACTCTTCCGTGTCCTTGAATCCGTGTACCCAATAGGAATCGAGTATTTGGTTTGTTTATATTCGTTTTCGTGGTGATTATCATTTTTGTTTTAATAAATAAGTGANGCGGACGCGGATAACGTACGGATACATGTAAGAAAGCTGGGCATATCACAACTCTTCCGTGTCCTTGAATCCGTGTAGCCAATAGGAATCGAGTATTTGGTTTGTTTATATTCGTTTTCGTGGTGATTATCATTTTTGTTTTAATAAATAAGTGAACATTGTTCGGCAGTAGTATTTACGCATTTTTAAACATTGTAGAAATATATACAAAATGAGATGTGTATATTATGAAACCTGTATCATTAATTTGCAACAGCTGAGTTTTTTTTTATTTCGTAAGCTGCAAGAATGTACGTTTCTTCGTATTGTAGAATGGTTAAAATTCATCCCGAGTCGGCTTGTTCCACTTGCGTTTCTGAGTCCGTTTTCGTACGTACCCGTGAATTGTATAACGGGTCTTATACAACAATACTTGTTTCCCAACCCGGTGCTTCGCGCCAATTGCGGGACGTTCACTGGAGCCAGGATGACCCCACGATAACCCGCCACCAGCCGCGAGCCGGTTTGCGGAGGGCAAGTGTCGCAGGCTGCCGATAGCCCGCCGCATGTCACCGATAACCTACCGCTCCACCAGCTATATTTTTCTCCTAACCTACCCTATTTCTAAGTGTTAAGGCGCCTGTCTACCTGTCGCTTGAACTGCGTTGCAGAGTGTTCCAAATACACGTTTTTTTAACGAAACTATTAAGTGTGCGTCCAACGTGCTGATCTACGAAAAGAACACACACTTCAGATGAGAGCTGTTAAGTACTTTCAAAATATCACGTACGTTAGAAACATAAATTCAGAGTACTCCAAAACCGCTAAAAACGGCCTTTCCAAGGCGCTGTAGCTCAAAATGCACGCATCAGATACACACAACACTACTATAGGGGGCTGCACTGAACCTTCACCGCTGAAAGTCCCATAGGTACACGCAGCACGACGAGAACACTGCACGCCAGTTCAGAGCCTTGCGCTTAGCGGCGATGGCGTACTTGATGCGCGTGGCAGTGTCGCCCTTATCACCCCCGCGCTGCTCTGCCTAAACGTGGGAAAAAGTTCCAGGTAGACGTGGGCCTTAAGTGTGAGCCCGAGGTAGGGACGGGAGCTACTAATTGCGTCACAGGGCGAACCCCGTACGCCTACAAGGGAAGGAATTCGTGCAAGGAGGTATACATCGTGACAGAGAGGGATTGGGCAGCCATGACCAGCGTAAAAACCCTTTTGACAGGAAAGAATTCAAAATTATTGCATGCATTAATGGAAATTATACAGGAAGCAGAGAGGTTGGAACCATGCTCTTTATTAATGGGAAAGAAAGACTAGTAGAGAGGGGGCGGACATTGCTCCACCAGATATCACATGTCCAACACGTAACGCAGTTTTCCATCGATGTTTGTATTGCATAATACGTAAATCTCAACAGGCCTTTATGAAGGCTCCTGCTACAGGAACAACTTCTAAAATGTTCGGTATACTTCAGGTATTAAAGTTTAATGCAACATTGTGTAAAATAAGAAGCTGTGTTCTCGTAAGAGACGCTAAATAAACAGCATGCTCAACACATCTCTTTTTATTTATTAGTGTAACATCGATAGTAAATCAGCTGAGTATATTGTAGCGGTCACCTGCCTAACTCCACTACGCCCGGCTAGTGATGCTGACGTAAATGGTATAAGCGCCAAAGTAAATGAGAATTGCGCCCCAAGGCACTGTTATTACGTGTTAAGATTTCATGCTAGTTTTCGTATCAGAAATTACAAACCAACAGCTTGAATAGGCACTGTAATAGAAAGTATATTATTACATTTTATTTTCCATATAAATTAACAGTTATGCTTCCCGCAATAGTAGTTTTCATTTTATTCTTCCATTTTGTTTCCCTTTTTAAGCAATTTTTGTAGGGGTGGTCAAGGGTACAGAAACGTCAGCCTCCCTTTCTCAGGCCGTATTCGGATTGGCAATTAACCAATCAAATTGTCAGTAGCTCGGTTTTTTATACTTAACTGACGTGTTTGGTAATTTTAGTACTTCGTTTTTAGTGTCTGCGAATTTACCAAATAACGAAATCGCCAAATTACGGCCTTATTGCGCTATACTTTAAAATACGGGACGTCCGAAAAGTCTCTTCCTGATTACAAACTCTCTTTATACCTGATATATGTAAGATAGAGATATGAAACCGGTACCAAAATGTTGACAAACTAACAAAGTTCTTTGCTGCAGCAGGACAACACATCAGTAAGTCTCCGCACGTGAGCACCCTTGGTAGCACGTAGCACATATAGTCGATATTCAATTTCTGTCCATACGTTAGCCAACATCACAGGAGCGTGGAGGCCAAGCTTTCGGGCGATCACGATCGATCCATCATCCAGGAAAAGTCATATCAAGATAGGCACTAACCTCCAAACCCAAATGAGGCAGTGAACCATCTTGTTGAAAAATTACATCTGGATGATACTCAAGTAACTGAAGAACAGCAAACAATTGCAACATTTCCAGATACACTGGAGATGTGATGGTACCCTCTGCAAAAAAGAATGGTCTATAATTTTGTCCTGCAAAAGCGCACACAAAACATTAACCTTTGGGCTGTCTCTGGTACACTGACACCTCACCAGGGGGCTCTGAACACCAAATACGCACGTTATGCCGGTTCACTACACCACTGACAAAAAAGGTCGCCTCGTCATAAAAAGCAACACATTTGAAATAGCCATTATCGCCCTCAATACGTGATAACATTTCGACTGCAAAGTCATACCGACGCGTTCGTGTCATTGGGCAACAAAGTCTGAACAATTTGCACTTTTTATGCACAAAACAATAAACTTTAGTGCAAGATATACTAAAGAGAACTTTTTGGCATCTCTAATTCACGTGACGCCCTACACACTGATTTCTTGGGACTTCCCACAAAAGATTGTATCACTGCTTCCACCCTTTCAGCTGAGGTTGGTGGTTGGATACCTATTTGTGTACGAGCTGTATTCCAGAAGTTACAGCACAAAATAAAAATTATCTTATTGTTTGGTCATTTTAGGCTTCTAAAATAATAGCCTAATATTAACCGTAAATCAGCTAGATGTATATTTATGTTGGATAGGAAAATATTCATCTACACTAATAATAAAATTGAAGGGTTCGTCTGTGTTTGCAAAGTCGTCGTTACCCACATAAAATAGTAAAATTTTACGTTTTCACTGGAAGGTATTAAACCAACTTAACTATTTTCATAGATATTATCGGGTTATATCTACACTAAGTTGAGTAAAAACACACATTTCGTGAACAAATTCAGATTCTGGACAAGCGTTGTCAGTCACGGGTAGGAAATAGTCTTGGTAAGAAACGTTGTTTACTTTCAATCTGCCAGACACAACATTTCTATCAACAAAATTGATTTTCTTGCAGGCAAAGCCGCAGATAAAAGTTTTACCTAATTTCAGTTTCTCTCGCATAAATTCAACGACAAATTCTAATTTATGGCAGCCGAAGCTGCTCTGCCGCGGGAACAAAATTGTTCATTTTCAATTTGCCGAGCAATAACTCGAATTACAAATTAACTTTTCCAGCGGCAATGCTATGGTCTACAACTAGTGGTTTCTTTTTCTGAACACTGTTCAACTAGTAGACATTTCACTTTGAAAGGGGTAGACAGAGGGCGAACGTATACTCCCGAGAAGTGCAGTGTGTCCACTTCTGCCGATGTTTGCGCTCTGTAGTCTTTCCTATGGCAAACAAACCCTCCCTTGTAATAAAGACGAGCCTTTTAAAGTGAACTTTGAATTCAATTGTATCGTTTTATTACCACTTCACTATCAAAACTGTTCGTTCTAATTTCTGAACGAGGTCCTGTTCATCTCAGTTAAAATTACTCATATGACTCGGTAGTCCTGTTACGGCTGATTCCATACAACTATGCACATGGCCCGTAGCTATGGTTGGCAGATGTACTGTTTCATCCGGAAAAATTCTATTTTTGCACATGTTGTTCCGCGTACTTTTTATGTTTCAAAAGTACTATCCATTTTTAAAGATTTATTGCACAATCTGAAAAACATTAATCCGATCACAAAATTAGATAATTAGGCCTATTGTAACAGACAAAATGTGCGCTCTTTTCAAAACACATTCGTTCCATTCTAATAATATTAGTTTCTAAGTCTGGTTCATTCGTGATAGGAATAATTAATTTAGATAGAGTTGATCGGAAATGCATGTCCCCGACACAGTGCCTTTTTTTTTTACTTCCCGAATATGTAGCAACTACCGGTAGTCCTGTCATGACTTTGGATCCTCCATGCCGCATTTGCAACTATGGGCCCCTTAATGAAAAATTAATTAATATATTTTGTGCGTGTAAACAAATACTAAATACATTTGGCAAAAAATGTATCTGCACACCATATTTTGTGGGGTTTCACACAAAACATGGTCTAATTGTTTGCTAAATTATTTTAATCCGTAAACAGAACGAGAAACATTACACAGAACAAAAACATATATATATATATATATATAATATATATTTGCACACCCTGCAAC
Organism: Clitarchus hookeri; assembly: GCA_002778355.1. NCBI lineage: Eukaryota > Metazoa > Arthropoda > Insecta > Phasmatodea > Phasmatidae > Clitarchus > Clitarchus hookeri. Next base: position 14,691 of record NQII01006528.1, read on the forward strand.
CTATCGCCAATTTTCATTTCGCAGCCACTGTAGACTACTGTAATTCAGCTAATATCTTTTGTGTACTCCAGTAGCACTGATTACAGCCTCCAAACGTATAGGCATTGACTCCGCTAACTATTTTGTGATGTCAGGTGATGGTGTTCCAAGCCTCAAGTACCTGTTTTAAATGGCAGTTGCTCTTTATTGTGACCTGACAAACGTCTCTGTCTAGAAATTGCCACAGGTTGTTAATTGGATTAAGACACGGTGACTGGGGTGGGGTGAGCAACCGTCTAGGTACGTTGTAGAGGAGCCACTGCTTCGTTGCATGTGCCGTATGTTTGGGATGTGCAAATTACAGATTACACTGTATGTCATACACCCCCAATCCATTATATTGCCGCCAATATGCTCAACTCTGCTTAGAATATTATGCTGGTTCAGTAATTTTTTTTTTATTTCTCCTCCATTGAGTTGAAATGCTTTCTGGTTTAAAAACGTCAAATTTTCTCTAATCTGGAAAAAGTATTTGTTTCCAAAAGTCTAGTGGTTTGTCGCTGTAAGTTTGTGCGAACTCGAGACTTTTTCGCCTGATAATTTTGCTTATGAAGTGCTTCTCTAAAGGTCGCCTTCCTCTAAAACCTGCGTCATGGAGAACATTTCTCATCATATGTGATGTGACACACCTCCTGAACTTGACGCAATGTCATTGGCAGTCTGTTGTGCAATGTTCTAGGTTTTTTTCAGGGCTTCTTTGACGATGTGTCGTCGTTCACGTATAGTGAGGACGCGTGGACGACCTGTCCGGGCTCTATTTGCAGTTGTCCCTGTCAATTCAATATTTTGATAATATACCGCACTATAGAAAATAATAAGTTTAACTGACTACCTATTTCCCGATAACTTTTGCCGACACGATGCAATGCCACTACTTCTTCCCTCACTCCCACAAGGATCTCTTTTCGCTTTGGAGCCATTCGTGTATATTGGGAGGAGTAGATGGTACCATTTGGTCACATTTAACCTCCCTGGGTTTGTTTACACCGACAGAAGGTTCAATGCTATAGTTCTTTACTATGTGTGCAAATTGATATAGTTATGACTATTCGTCTTTTGTTTGGCATTTTCAAATACGTTTTTGTTCTGTGTAATGATGTTTCTTGTTCTGTTTATGAATTAAAGTAATTTAGTGAACAATTGGACCATGCTTTGTGAGAAAAAAAAAAGGAACATGGTGTGCAAATTATTTTTTTTGCCTACTGTATGTGCAGTAAGAAACTTTAATGGGTTCATTTTAAATAAATGCTGGGAACTGATATCAAAATTTATTTTTTAGCTTGTACAAGAAAGATGAATTAGGCAGTAGACAGGTTATTTGTAGTCGCTTGCCACAAGTGAATTTAACAAGAGTCCACATACACTTGTCAGCTTTTCGTCCACGGGAGGCCATTCCCTTTATGTAACTGTTGCGTAATGCTGTTCCTAGTGCGTAAGGTAGTGTAAATAACTTGGCAGTTGGCTCGTCCGATGCTCGCCTTTTGTTCGCGTCCCTGCGATTGTACGTGGTGTTCGCACACGGATTATGGCGTGTCAAGAACTTAGTTAATGCTCACCTCAGTTTTCGTTCCTGCCAGCTTTCACCGATGCAGTTTTGCCTTAAGTCAAATTTTTGGTGTTGGCATGCCGGCACAGTTTGTTCGCCACACAAACGTAACGCCATAGTGATCAGGGCCATGGAGGATTATGTTTCACATAAACCAAACAAGCGTATTTTGGAATGTGTTGGGTACATCATGTGGTGAGGAGTACCGCTTCACTTGTTTCTCTTCCAGTGATCAAAGAAAGTGGCAAGGTCATGTGGCTGGGTAAAGGTTGATGCTAGCGCTAGGTGAACTAGCTGTCCTGCCTCTCGTGTCTGGCCAGCCTGCAGTATGCATGAGATGACGGTGAAATAATGGGGAGAGGAAACTGGAGTGCATCTAAAATCCCACTGTGGCAGTATCTGCTCCTTGAGAATCCCCAGCTCGAGAAAAACTCGTGTCTCGCCTTCTCCAGGAGGAGTGTTGAATCAGAAAAGTCTGAAGTGGGAGACTTTGAGAAATACACTAAGAGATAAATATCGGACAGCTTGAAGATATTCTCAGAGAAATCATGGCATTTGTCACCTTCAGAGTTCGGCCTACTATTAGCAGCGCCTCTGTTCGGTAATAACGACAAAATCAAAGAGGAAAAATGTATTGGAACAGTTAATAAAAAATAAATATCCTAAAAAAACTTTTTGCCGGATATTTTTTGTAGTGTCACCTCTTGCCGATATGTTATTTTTCGCACCCTTGTTTGTGTTGTTCGTTTACAGCTGACAGGGTAGGAATTGGTCTCTAGCGTATTCGTTTGTAGTAAACCCTTTCGATGAATGTGTTCTAACACTTGTTTTTATAATTAACATTATTGTCATTAGAATTATGATTTATGTTATAATTCTAATTATTATTGTTCAGTATCCATCATTATTTAAATTTAATGTTTCATTCATACATCCATCATGTACTTATCCATCCATCTTGTACTTATCAATCCATCGTGTATTTTAATCCATCCACCACGCACTTATCCATCCACCACGCACTTATCCATCCACCACGCACTTATCCATCCATCACGCACTTATCCATTCATCACGCACTTATCCATCCACCACGCACTTATCCATCCGCCACGCACTTATCCATCCGCCACGCACTTATCCATTCACCACGCACTTATCCATCCACCACGCACTTGATCCATCCATCTTTTATTTGGTAATCATTCACTGGTTTGTCCAGCCATCATTCACTATTTCATAATTGGAAGGAAAGCATTCGAAATGACCGCAGCTGCCCTCTTTGTCAGGGTTGTCCTTCTGGTTACTAGTACTGGGTCTCTTATTTAGTGGCGATTGTTTGCAGAGGCACTGTAGTGGTTGGCATACGGTGATAACCAAAACCGGTTTGCACCTCGAGGGTCTTGTTTTACGGAAAAATTCTCCCTCTGTATCCCTCGGTGTGGAAACTGCTTAGAGCATCTGCAGACGTACTTCAGATGTTCTCAGCATAACTCGGGCACCGCATTTCTTCTCCGACGTCTCGAAATGTAGCATAGACTCTCTCTCGGGGTTGGTCCTTCCCTTTGCCGAAAACTGCAGCTTCTGACGTTCTAGAATTTCGTACTTTAGTTTCAGAAGTTCTAGATGGTCACGAAGTTCTTCAGCCACTTGCTGGATAACCAGTTGTTACATTTCGCGGCGGCTCGCAGCTCGCGGCTGTCTGCTTGCACTACATGTGTGTGTGCTCGCCTCGTGACTGGCAGATTCCACCCATACTTTTTGAGCATCGAAATACTTCACTTGAAAAGGTGTCGCAGTATTTTTTTTGCACATAGCTGCATGCTTATTTTATGGACTGATGATCCAAGGTGCTAATATGTTGACCTCAAACATTTATTTTGAAATTTTTTTTATTTAGTTTTAGTTTGTATCTAACGTTTTTAAAAACTCCAAGATATAATGTTATTACAAACTAAAGCATCTGCCTAAATAACACGTATGTGTTTTTTTTTGTAGTTGCTAACTATTCCAATCTGCAACTTTTCATACGTGTTTATAATTCAATAATCGTCTCGGCTTCTGGGATTGAGACCACGTCTGCTTTACATCTTTTCCGGGCATTTCAACATGTATTGCTGCTGCCATCTATGCAGCGTGATTTTCGTTGACAGTAAAGCATTGCACTTTCTACATGCGCGGAGCATTCAGATGGTGTCACGAGTAGTTTCGAGAGACCGGTTGTTTATGTAAGAGGAAGTCCACGGCACGACCCCGTGTGCCTGAACAAGATGTATAGCGCATCCGGCAGAGTTTTGTATGGAGTCCACATAAGTCCAATGGCAGCCGAGAGCTGGTCATCTCCATCGTTCGCATACTAGGCACAATTGCCTAAACTGGTTCAACTTAACTCCGAAGTGTGAAGGCTAGTATTTGCAAGTCTGCAAGTGCTATTAAAATTATTCGGCACCTTTCCTGCCTCCAGAGTAGACGCCAACTTTGAATGTATTTCTTAGGAATTTCAAATAATTAAATATGGGGTACCACAAAATATTATTTTTGGACCACTTTTGTGGAAATACTATTTTGTTTACCAATGATACTAGTACAATAATGAATGCAAATAATTTTTTATTGCAATAAGAGAAAAGTTTGGAACCAAAATGATAGACTGAAATTAATTGGTAAAGCCAATAGGTTAAATAAAAAAATACAATACATACATTTGTTTATGCATGGCTAACCAACCTCTATTTGAAGAAGATAGGATAATTTAAACTTCCAGCATTAAAAATACATAGGTCTATGACTTAGGTATTTTTGTGATGATTTCTGCATGATAAATCAACTAATACAAAAAAGTATATCATGTGTCAGCACTCCCTTTCCCCCTTGTGAAGTTCTCCTCGTAAGTACAGTTAAAGACTAAAGTATAAGCACAGTGGTACAGAGCAATTAGGTCACATTCGCAGATGAATGTAGCAGAAAACAAGAAAGATATCAATTATGTTTAATTTTACTCAGTGAGGTACACTATTACACACACAACAGAGCACTTAAACCATGTTAATCACTGCATAAGACTGTATCATCTGTCTAAATACATACCAATGCTGGACATATACATACATTAGTGTATTGTGGCAAATTCATGTCCACTATACACTCCTCGGTACTTTGTTGGCTTTCCTTTCCCATGAATAACCTCTGTCAGCCTATTTGGCATTGAATTAACCAATTTTGTGGTAACATTGGATCCTATGTTATTCTTCCATTCTTGTAGAAGCACCTCCTTTGTGTTTTGCTGGAAATGTTGTTTTTTCACTCTCTTCTGCCCAAATCCTCGCTAAGATGCTCAATGGGGTTCAGGTTGGGTGTTTGTGGTGGGGTATTTAACGTATGGGGTGTGTTTTAGACGATCCAAAGACAAACTATTTCCACAGTGTGCTTGGGTTCATTGTCCTGTTGGAAGTAGAAGTTGTCGGATAGACCCAGTTTTTCTGCACTTTTCTTGAGATTTTGTTGCAGAAGGTCTTTGTAAACAAATCTATCCATAACACCATCAATGAAGACCAGTTCTCCCAGACCAGACGCTGCCATGCACTCCTATACCAATACCATAACAGCACTACCTCCATGTTTTACAGTAGGCTGCATGTTTTCCAGGTACCATTTTGTATTTTGTTTCTGCCATACCAGTATCCGCCCATCACTCTGAAATATGTTGAACTTACTTTCATCTGAAGATGTTTTTTGTCTGTTAATCTTACTTATATATGGCTTCTGTCCTGGCACATCATGCACAGTATCCGTTGTTCAGAACTCTCCAAATGTTCCGGGGATAAAATTCTTTTCCATGGTGTTCGTGCATTTCGGCAGTTTCTGTAATCCTGGGATTCCTTTTTACGTATCCGACTATATTTATTTGCTCTCTACTGTCTAATTTTGGTGGTCGTCCAGTTCTCACCTTGTTGATCAATGTCTTGTTGTTTGCATGATTTTCGTTGTGCTATTTTTGTTGGCTATGCAGATTGATGATGATTTCTTTTACTGCGAGTGTCCCCTCCTTTCCTTTATGCCCCATTGTACTCACCAGTATGGCCAGTGTTTCTTTACAAACTGGTTACCAGTATACGTACGAACTACACAACATTCAAGCACATACTAACGTAGATTTGATGCAGTTTATGTGCTGTGCCCACACTTATATCTTGTCATAAAGGACCTCAATCGAACATTGTAAGTACTCTTTCCTTGTGTAACTTCAATACGAGTGACATTAAGTGCTGTTATACTGAAGAGCCAAAAAAACTGGTACACCTGCCTAATATTGTGTAGGACCCCCGCGAGCTCGCAGAAGTGCCGCAAGACGACGTGGCATGGACTCGACTAATGTCTGAAGGTATGCGGAGACAATTCACACCATGAATCCTGCAGGGCAGTCCACAAATCCTAAGGAGTGCGAGGCAGTGGAGATCTCTTCTGAACAGCACATTGCAAGGTGCCTCAGATATACTCAATAATGTTCATGTCTGGTGATTTAGGTGGCCAATGGAAGTGTCTAAAGTCAGAAGAGTGTTCCTGGAGCCACTTGGTAGCAACGCTCGACGTGTGGGGTGTCGCATTGTCCTGCTGGAATTGTCGACGTCCGTCGGAATGCACATGAATGGGTGCAGGTGATCGGACAGGATGCTTACGTATGTGTCACCTGTCAGAGTCGTATCTAGACGTATCAGGGGTTCCATTTCACGCCAACTGCTCACGCCCCATACCATAACAGAGCCTCAACTAGTTTGAACAGGATTCGTGAGGATGTCTCCATACCTGTTCATGTCCATCTGCCAGATACAATTGGAAACGAGACTTGTCAGACCAGCCAACGTGTTTCCAGTCATCAACAGTCCAATGGCGGTGTTGGCGGGTCCAGGCGAGGCGTAAAGCTTTGTGTCGCGCAGTCAACAATGGTGCACGAGTGGACCTTCGGCTCCGAAAGCCCATATCAATGATGGTCCGTTGAATAGTTTGCACGCTGGCACTTGTTGATGCCCCAGCATTGAAATCTGCGCCAATTTGAGAAAGGGTTGCATGCTTGTCACGTTTAATGATTCTCGTCAGTTGTCGTTTGTCCCGTTCGTTCACAATCTTTTTCCGACCGCAGTGATGTCGAAGATTTGATGTTTTACCGGATTCCCGATATTCACAGTACACCGTGAAATGGTCGTACCCGAAAATCCAAATTGTATTGCTACCTCGGAGATGCTATGTCCCATCTCTCGTGCGCCGATTATAACACCACGTTCAAACTCACTTAAATCTTGATAACCTGTCATTGTAGCAGCAGTAACTGATCTAGCAACTTTGCCAGACGCTTGTTGTCTTATATAGGCACTGCTGACCGCATCGCGTTACTCTGATTGGTTCCATACCTTTGTTATTTGAATACGCACGCCTATATCATTTTTTTTGCTCTCCAGTGTATATAGTACAAAAATGCAATAAGTTTTTTATGTGAATTGTTCCATAACTGTTGTGTGTTGTATGCCCTAACATGGTACTTCGTGATTATATTTCTTCTGTGTGAATATTTGTCCGTCACTGTATGTAATGTAGAAGACAAAAAAAAAATTCATTAGAAAATACGTAAATGAAGCCATGAAGCTACTTCACCACATCTACGGTGTTTCGAAACATCACTATATTTATTTTTCATAAAGGCTGGTGTGTTTTGCAGTGATAACAGTCGGCAGAATAGCTGTAGTGATTAGTTGATTACACAAAAACTGGCATTAATCTCTTGTAGTTTGTGTGCTGGTGAACATGATGTATTCTTTTTTTGCTGATAACCTCTGTGTGTCATTGCAGTAGTTTGTTCACTCCAGGCTGTTTGCTATCTGCTGATATATTTGGATGATCTTTGCCCTGATACAAGCACAGTTGGCAATAAAGCCATACTAGGCAACTTATATTTATCTCTCCATGCACATATTACTTGTGCTTAAAACAAATATTACATGGTGATATTTTAATGTAGCTTTTATCAAAAATTTTGTGTTTCATCTTTATCAGAAATATTTATCATGTGCGTACAAATTCAGTTGTGCTTACGAAGGGTTGCTAAATGCCATCAAAAATAGTAGGGACAAGATTATATGGTTTTTTTTAGCTCTATTTTGTTTTAATTTTTATAAATTCTGTGTATAATTTACGATACTATAAACTAAAATACAGATGTACAAAATGTTTATACGTAGCATTTATACAGATACGCAGAAGAATCTTGTAATAAATAAAAGAGCATTACCACAGATTAAAAATTACATTTTAAGGGTTGTAATTTTTTCCTGGCACAGATGTTAGTGATTATGCAGTGTTGATTTTCCTTCAACACTGTCTTTTGTGAATAAAATTGGAAAAGGACCGCTTTGGATAAGGAAAATTTTGAAAAATGGTGCTAAAAATAAAACCATAGAATATTGTCCCTACTATTTATTGATGGCATTTAGTCATTTTTGATTTCTCCGTAACAAATGAAGATGAGAATCTTCTGCAAATGGCAAACATCAAGAGAATATGGGAATTGTTTACATTAAATGAATACTTTTAAAGAAAAACTAGAGCAGCCCATTTTATTGTAGCAGATAATGTGAGTCAAGGCACAAAATGTGTGCTCAGCATAACGAACATTGGTGTTACAGCAACATATATAGATAGAAAGACTTTTAGAACCACTTGTGAGTGTTTTGAGTGAAGTAAACAGGGACAAAACCAACTTTTATTTTATGTGGTTACATCATAATGTGCATGGGTAGGGGACCAACCTGACAAGAACCCATTGCTAGATAATTTTGTGTACTTATGAAGCAAGTTTTGGAACTGTACCAATTATTAAATACTTATGTACATTAGGATGTAAAGAGGTAGTAAAAAAATTAGTTTCCAATATTTTAAGAAAGCAATGTATCCTCTTTATGGTAGTTTACAGACAAATTTTTCATTTTTATTATTCAAATGTATTACACTGGTTAAGTTATATGTTACGAAAAATATATTGTAACAGTTGCACAGGACAAAACATACATGCAGAAAGTGCTACCTGTTGATTTGTGTTCAAGGGCATCAGTCATTTTCCAAACATACTGCTGTCAATGGTTTGTAGGCTCGCTGTACAGTATCTGCATGTGTTCAAATGTGTTTCATTAAACAAAATCTAAAATCTTTTTCATTAACGTCTTGTCACCTATGCACACAGATTATTCATGCTCTGTAAGGTCATTGTTTGCCCAGTCTGCACATTGAAGAAAAGGGCAGCTCTTATCATTGTGTGAAATTTTATTTAAAAAAATTAAATTTCAGAACATGCATGTTTAACACAGTTTCTTGCTCTGAAAGCTTGTGACGTTGTCCTTTTGACAGTTGTTTATTCATTGGCTAACTGCCAAAATTCAAACCTGGGGCAGTCCAATATCTGCTGCTAAGTGTTCTATTTTACATGTTCTGTTGGTTTCATGAATACTTCGCACAAAAAATGCCCATAACAATAAGATAAATGATCATTTCACATGTAAATTTGCTTTTTTCTTTGAATTGAAGGATTATGTTGTAAGAATGATAAAATTAAGCTACTCAGCACTGTGGTGAACATTATTGTAATGTGTGCCAAGTGTATTAATTTTTTAAAATAATATTCACAAGTTCAGTTTCAAGGTGCATTATTGCAAGTGAAACTTTACTAAAAAGAAAATACAAATGCAAATTCAAGATGTTGAGCATAAGTTCGTCACAGTTTTTTCTTCCCTTACATTAATGAAATTATGAATAAATATTAGAATGGTCTGTTATGCAAGCACTGCATAGAGATGCATTGCTTTGTTGTTGCAGGTTTTGTGGCGTCCACAGCAACAAATCCCATCTGGTTTGTGAAGACGAGACTGCAGCTGGACTTTGCGAGGAATGGTCAGCGCATGACAGCCGCCCAGTGTATCAAGAGGATATACATGCAGAGGGTGAGAGGTGTTCTGCAGTTTTGTGTGTGTCCTAGGACACAGAATAAAAAGGGCATATGACATAAATTAACTTCAAATGTATGTCAATTGAAGCCCACAGGTTTTTGGAAGCTAACATTTAAAAACTAAAAAAGGGTGATCCCAGTTAGCGGGTTTTGCCAACTTAGTGAACAACTATTTTACATAATATGTTGCACTGCAATAACACAAAAAAATTCACTGCATCAGAAATAGCATGGCAGAAACACATCACTTAGGTAAAATATTTGCTCACGTAGTTAGCAAAAACGGTTGTGTAGGATTGCCCTTTCTTGGTTTTTCTCTATTGAATTTCATAAAATTGTAAAATATGGTTATCTTGTATACCATTAATTTATGTCTCGCGTACTCTTAACCAAGAGAAGTTGGGAGTTTTGTCTTGGAAGGAGAGGGGAAAACACTGTGAAACTTTAATAAATTGTATGAAATAGTGTGTCACTGCTGAGTCACATTAAGTGTTGCTCATATTGCTAAAATTTACATACTTGGCAAACGTGTTGAAATAAAGTCTGAGGAACAGATTTTCACCATCATCATCTGACGTATGGGTGGACTTGAATTTATTTTGTGCCAAAACATTTGTTTCAAAAACTGAATTGAGATTTATAGTTTACTTAAGATTCCATATAGCACCAATGTGATTGGTACAATTTTTTCATGATTTTTAACTGCTGCCATTTTGAATGAGTGTATTTATTTTCTGGTAATAAACTTAATCTGAGCTTCAGTATAATGGTCAAGACACATTGAATAAATATTGCCAATGCTTTTTCTATCTATTTTTAGGGTTTAATTGGGTTCTACAAAGGGATAACAGCATCCTACTTCGGTATCTCCGAGACTGTTATCCACTTCGTTATCTATGAGGCAATCAAAGCGAAGCTGATGGCGTATCGTGGGCACCAGGATGGGGATTCCAAGACTTCCAAGGACTTCTTGGAGTTCATGATGGCTGGAGCCACGTCAAAGACAATTGCTTCCTGTATCGCATATCCACATGGTAAGTTGTTATTGCTCCACATCTTATTCTCTCTGGTACCTGTACCAAGCCATGATGTGTGACGTTTTATGAAGTATAACATCCAGAGTTGTTACTTGGTTATATGGTAATTATTAAGTTTAGGGGCTTTTCTGAAAAACACAAAAAAGAATTCAAAATTATGATATATTTCTACTCTACTAATCACGTAGAACACGAATATACTAGGAGCGTAGCTTTAAAATAAATTAAACATATTAAAAAAAATTGAACAAAATTGCGAAATGAGCAGTATAGCCAGTTTGTTTACATTTCTGAACGAAACGTCCTAGACCAACTAAAGTTGCGTTAATGGGTTCTGTACAGCTTACCTTGTTCATATTCAAGAGGGCGTAATGTTAAAATAAGTAGAACATATTTTAAAAACTTGCAAAATATGTTTGTTTACATCTATTAAGCTCAGAGGAATTATACCAGCCTCCTACCTAGGTGAGTCTATTTACATTCTTTTGGTGTGTTTTACGGTTCCTTTAAATCCCTACAATCGTACATTCGTAGTTTAGTGTAAAACACAAACACCCTAGGTTTGTGTAAAACCCTATTATCCTAGGTTAGTGTAAAACCCTACACGCCTAGGTTAGTGTAAAACCCTACTATCCTAGGTTAGTTTAAAAATGTAAAATAGTGATTCACCCATTGTGGGGTTAGGTGGGCACATATTACAAAATTAGTCGGACGTTAATGCCCCTATTATATTCGTGTTCTGCATCATTAGTAGAGTAGAAATATACAATTTTCCGTGAATTATTTTTATTTTTACAGAAAAGCCCCTAAACTTAATAATTACCGGTTATATATAGGAATGTAAAAATTCGTAACAAAAAATTTAAGAAGTGAAAAATTATTTTTTTCAATTTAGTTTTTTCATATGGTTAGTCGTAAAATTTTCACTTACTTTTACCAAATTCTTTTACATCTCCCTTAAAAGACTGTAGTTAGAGCTACCATGAATTATGCAGGGAATTAGTCACTAGAAGAAAGCACGTTTGTGTAAAATATAGGGATGGGTCGGTTCGGTTCTTCAATTCCAATTTATACTGGTTCTTGAGGTTTGACTCTGAACCGGTTTTAGGTTAACAACAACTGCTCGGTTCTCGTTTCTACACAGCAATAGATTTATTGCGAAACTCTGCCCTTACAAAAATAACTGCCTCCTGTATAGCGCTCCCTTTTCCCCAAAAATAAAGGAAAAAAATCTGGGGTACAAGCCTTACATGAAAAAAAAATTAAGAAGTGGTAGTCATAAACGGTTTGGAGATGGGTGATGTTTTGAGGGAAGGTAGTGGAACAGTCTCTCATCTCTCGCTCTTACATCATCACTCCTCTCCCTTCTCTGTCTTTATCACTCAGCCCGCTCCATTAAGCAACACTGCTAGCCAATCGATCGATACATTTCTCCGTGCCTTCTTTGTTTATGTGTAAGGCCATTAAGGGGGCTGGAAAAGGGAAGAAGCAACTTTTTTTTAGAGGTGTGGCATTCCAACAACAAAAAAAAATACCAGCAGGTCACTGCATTAAAGAAGTAAAAAAATAAAAAAGGAAGCTGGCCGCTAGGCCGCCCTGTCACTACGTAAAAGAAGCAAAAAGAAAAAAGGAAGCCAGTCGCCCACTGGAGTTGTTGACATTCCTTTAATGACCATAGGTTAAAGTCGCACCACAATGTTTTGATATTTAGCACCACTGCGAGTTATTTAGTTAAAGTATTTTCCAAACATATCACAATCACCACCTATTAATGTAAAAAAAAAAAGAAAGAAGAATTTGTTACATATTTACTAACCTCAAATAAATTTAATACAAGTTTATCTGTATACATTAAATCTTATCTTCACACTTTGTTATTGTTCTGTTCTTCAGTAGGTTAAATAAAACCTTTAATGAATTTTACCTGAATTGGTTGAATGAAGTTGCACGCAAAATGAGAGTATTCAAAATGGAACCGAATGCTGGAACCAATATTTAAATTGTAGAATCGGTACCGGAACCAATATTTTTTGTTATTCGACTAAAATAAATAATTTCCTTGTAATCTGTTGTGGGAATGTGCCTGTTTAACATTAGCAAGGTCAAAGTTCATTTGCAACAATGGATTCTGTGGTTTCTAGAGAAAAGGCCTGCCAATGGCCTGATGTGCACCTAGGTGGGCTGTAACAGAACCCTTGCTGCCTTTCTGGCCATGAGGAATGTTGTTGGCACTCATCCAGCATAAACTGAAAGAGGTCGAAAGTGATTGTTTACAGGTGGACCAAGAAATTTGCATAGTTCACCCTAGTCTTCCTGCATTGTGGGGGTTAGTTTCCCTCTTAAGACTTTCCCCGTGCAAACCAGGCATTGTTTGAGCGTTCCCTACTGCAATTTGCAGTCGCACGTTCGTACCGAAGGTGCAATAAGGCTGTGCCAGTATCTTCTTTCCCCTTACTCCCTAGCTCTGTAGAAGGGAAAATTCTCCAGGTCTGTTTCAGGCCTGACCAGTTTTTCCGAGCTTCACGTAGTGATACTGAACCCAAATAGGTGTTCCGCAGATTTTACAACCACCTCTGGGCAGATGGAATTTTTAGCGTATCCTTTTGCACAAACTTGTCATCCATGACTGTCTTATTAGCCCAGAATTCAGCACTCCACATTGGTACTCCAATGACAGAGGTGATTTTGTAACAAAAGATAAGTCACAACTGCCACCTCAGCAGTTCTAGTATCAGTGCTGTCAAGATTCTTCACACAATCGCTTGCAGATCCCATATACCTTCAGTTGGTTTTGGGGGCCACAGTAGTGTAGTGGTTAGACTACTCACCTCCCACCTAGACGAACCGGGTTCGTTTCCTGTGGGGCTGCTCCCAGATGTTCGCATGTGGGAATCATGCCAGATGATACTGCTGGTCTGCTGGTTTTCTCAGTGATCTCCCATTTCTTCTACCCTTCCATTCCTGCGCTGCTCCATACTCACCTCACTTCAACCTCATCAGCTCTCAAGACCTCAATGTTAAAAGCCTCCCAAATCTCTTCACTCACTCATTCAGCTGGTTTTTCCCCAGTCTGTTACCCTCCTGTAGCATAAACCCCAAAATTATCCTCCGGGCTATTGAAGTAAAATGCCTTGAATACTAAAAGCACTTTATTATAAACGATCGGACAAGTACTGTCCCGGACGAACAACACAACACAACTAAACAAGATAGCATAGAAGATAATCACACAACGTCCGCAAACGAGGGGCAGCTAGTGGCTTGGTCATGATATCTGCAACTTGATGCTCTGAAGTAACTTTATCGACAGCCAGTCTACCTTCTGCTACATGCTCTCGAATGAAGAAGTGCTTTCTTCGGATATGCTTGGTTCTACGATGATTTTCTGGATTTTCTGCAAGTCTGACAGCTGCAGCATTGTCTATCTGTAGAACTGGAACTTCTTTTAACTTACTCATTTGGCTCAATAGACGACTAAGCCAAATTATTTCTTTTGAGGCTTCACTAGCGGCGACAACTTCTGCTTCTGTGGTAGAATCGGTAACTGATCCCTGACGTTGACTTAGCCATGAAACAGCAGCGCCTGCATAAGTTATTAAAACACCTGTTGTTGATCTGCCTGTTTTGAGGCATCCGCCAAAATCTGCATCAGAAAAACAGCCAAGAATCCCTTTCTCTGCATTGTGCTGATATAGAAGGCCATAATTAAGGGTGCCTGCTATATATCTGAAAACTCTTTTAAGTCTGGTAATATCTTCAGCAGTAGGATTTTCAAGAGATCTGGATAAAAATCCGACTGAATAGGCTAAATCAGGTCTAGAGCCTAACATCAGATACATTAGTGAGCCTACTGCTTGGCGATATGGAAACTGATGTGCTCTTTCTGTTGCTTTCCCTGAAATCAAACTCTCTTGACTCTGAAGCATTGGTGAAGAAACTGATTTACAACCGACAAAATTGAAACGTTCAAGTATTTTCTGTGCATAGAACTTTTGACACACTCTTATATCACAATTTGACTGTCTCTCAATTTGTAGTCCTAAAAAATAAGACGCTTCTTCAGATGTAATTTTAAACTCAGCCTGAAGCTGATCTAAAAACTTCTCTAATTCTACTCTACTGGTAGAAGCTATGATGCCATCATCTACATAAAGAATGAGAATTATCTTGACACTACCTTCATCTCGAATGAACATACAAGGCTCCTCATCACTAGCCTTGAATTTGAGTGATGTCAGAAACTTGCCAATACGCTTGTTCCAGCACCTTGGCGACTGCTTAAGTCCATATAAACTCTTCTTGAGCTTCCAAACCCTACCCGTGCCGTCATCAAATCCCTCTGGCTGCTGCAAGTAAATATCTTCTTCCAGCTCTCCATAAAGAAAAGCTGTAGATACATCGAACTGAACTAAGTGCATCTTCTCTGTCACAACAACACCAAGCATCAAACGAATAGTTTGCAACTTTGCTACTGGACTAAATGTTTTAGAGTAGTCTATGCCCTTACGTTGATCGTAGCCTTTAGCAACTATTCTTGATTTTCTCTTCTCGATGGTGCCGTCAGGTTTCATTTTGACTCTATATACCCATTTGCATGGAAGGGCTCTAGCTCCCTTAGGTAGGTACTCTAGATCATACGTATCATTCTCAAGTAGAGAGGATATCTCACTGTTCATTGACTTAAGCCATTCTTGACCATACTTGCCACCTACAGCTTCTTGAAAACTTTGTGGATCCTCTTCAGCTATCATGATCATTACAAAATCATCATAATATGTTGACGCTTTGATTGTGTTTCTATCACGCAGTTTTCGGGTATCTGCTCTTTCAGTGTGCTCTAATCCAGACTCTGGCCTAGATTTGGAACTGGACTCTTCACCACTTGAATCTTCTTTATCTTTGGTTGAAATTTCTCGCTGAACAAGTTCCTCTTCAACCAATTGTTCTTTTGATGGAGTGCTCAGGAAAGGTACTTTTACTTTCTCAGCACAGTCACGAAGTATTTCTTGAAAACGAACATCTCTGGATAACACGACTCGCCTATCTTCTGAAATATAGACTCGGTAGCGCTCTTCACCATCGTAGCCTACTAGGTAACCTTTTTGAGCTTTCTTATCCATCTTACGCCTCTTCTGCACAGGAACATGAAAGTAACAGTTTGAACCAATAATACGAAGATGTCTGATTCTTGGTTTTTTACCAAACCAAAGCTCGTAAGGACTTACTCCATTTACTGACGACTTCCCCGTTCTGTTTAGTATGTAGACCGCTGTTGTAACAAGCTCAGCCCAAATTGCTTGTGGAAACTGAACATCAGAATTCGAGTACATAAAAGTTCTTGCCATTTCAACTATTGTTCTGTTCTCTCGTTCACTGCTACCATTTTGCTGTGGCGTATAAGGGGCTGTCAACCGCTGTGTAACTCCCCTACTTAGCAAAATCTCTCGAACGTCTGCATTGTCGAACTCACCACCATTGTCGCTTAGAAGCTCTTTGATGTTGTGACCTTGTTTCTCAGCATGAGCGAGCATTTGTTCTAAAACAATTTTGACATCTGACTTCTCTTTGATGACAAAACCATACCGAAATTTAGTGTAGCTATCTTTAAATACAACTAAATAACGTTTCTTCTGAAATGACTCAGCAAAAGGTCCGCAAACATCAGTTGACATAAGCTCTCCTGGTTTCAAAGCCTTTCTTCTAGTACCAAAAGGCAGTCGATGAGACTTGCCATAAATGCAAGGTTCACAAATTTTGTCATCTAGCTTGACTTTAATATCTAGCTCGCGTTCAAGCTTTTCTTTTATGTGACGTTTATCTTGGTGGCCCCATCTCTCATGATACAACTGCAGTGGGTCACTTGATTCTACAATGTTGATACTACTGCTACTCGGGCTAACAGTCTTAATCTCTGCCTTATATAATGTTCCATTCTTCTCTCGAGTGCCCACCAGCACTGGAGCACCATTTACTGAAAGCGAACAGGAGGTAACTGTTGACTGGAACTTGCTATTTGGATTTTTATCATGTGCAGATAATGGAGAGAATAAATTTCTAGCAATCCTAGGAACTAACCAAACGTCCTTTAACTGCAAACGTTGGCTCCTGCCATTAACTATGGAATTGATCTCAATAACACCGCTACCAACAGCATTTAGTTTTTCATCTCCAGCTGCCTTAATACTGCACGAGTTCTCAAACTCATTAAAAGAACTAAACCAATCTAAACGACTTGTAACGTGTTTAGTAGCTCCATTATCCACCCACCAATCCTCTGCATTAGGCTCAGCAGCTAAGATTTCATTGTGAATAGACACAAGAGCAATCGTATTTGTAGAAGCTCTAGAATCTGCGATATTACTCTGTGAATTACTACTAACAGCATTAGGGCGTGGACGACCATCTGCAATCCACTTTCTACACTGACGAACCCAGTGACCAGGCTGGCGACAATAATTACAATTACCTGGCTTCCACTTTTGAGCAGTGTAATTTGGCTTATGTTTATTAGTTGAGCTATTACAACTCTGTTTCTGTCTATCGGACCTAGCCACTAAAGCTTCTGGTTTATTACTCTCACTACTTGTAAAGGGTTTCATATTTCGTTCAAAAACACAGAGCTGCATATTCAATTCATCAAATGAACGAACTTCATCTTTGGTAAGCAGCATCCAACTAGATTTAAAACTTTCGAAAAAACATGGTAAAATATGCAAAATTTTACATACCAAAAGCAGATCTGGGAGAGTTTTTTCGTTTATTTCTTTTAAACCATTATTTAGTTCATTCCACAGACTCCTCAGCTTGGCTACATGAGTGGAAACGTCATCACCTGATGTCCAATTAAAAGAAAAGAAATCTGCACATACTTTGAAGAGTTGGTCTTTTGATGTTGCCTCAAACTGCTGCTTCAACGCCTCCCAAGCTTCACTGGCAGTATCTTTGTCCATTATCTTCTGATAGACTGCATCAGAAACCGTACTAATGATCATTGACTTAGCGTAGCTATTCGCTTTTCTATACAAATCACAAGCTTCTTTGTGATCTTTCACTTCCTGTTTCGTTGCGTCACCTTTTAACGGATCTGGTTTCTTCAACTTCTGATCGATACAATCTAATGCACCTTCATGGTAATCCAGTAAATCACGAATCTTTCGCTTCCAAACTGGCCAATCTGCTTCACTGGTCAGTGGTTTAATGTGCTTAGCAAACTCCATCGTCGCTATGGATTTAGCAACACTTCACACTAAACGAACGAACTTTAATAATTCACTGAATAACAAATCATCTAAATAAAGCGACTGGTCCCATAACCTATTGAAGTAAAATGCCTTGAATACTAAAAGCACTTTATTATAAACGATCGGACAAGTACTGTCCCGGATGAACAACACAACACAACTAAACAAGATAGCATAGAAGATAATGTGACAAAGAAGAAACCATAGAGATAGAAGAACTGACAAGTGGCACTATCATAAGGAATTTTACTTAACACTTGAAACTAGATACTTTAACACTGGCTACCAAGAGTATAGAGATAGCATGTTCCCAGTAATCACCAAGAGCCCATCTGTTCCAACTGATACACCAACTAACCAGTCAGCAGTTACCTGTTCNGCATGTTCCCAGTAATCACCAAGAGCCCATCTGTTCCAACTGATACACCAACTAACCAGTCAGCAGTTACCTGTTCAAATCCCTAACTGCTTATAGGGGCTTTACTCCTTTCTGCATGGATAACCATGCACCCTCTGTTCCAGTTAAATGTAGCTGGACAAGTGACGATAAACAACTAATGTTCTGATCCAAAAAAGATTAATGAAAAAGAGCAGACAATAGGCCATAAAAGTACAAAAATAAACAATAAATGAACTGAAGCTGTGTTGCAAATAGCTTTCAGCTTTTCATCTTGGATAACTTTTAAAAAGAGGGGATGGAATAAACACACATTAGGAGCTATGTTTTTCCCGTAATGATGCTGCTGTATGCCCACCAGGCTGCCTCTGTGAAAACTCTTTGTCCCTGTGGCACACCTCTATGTATATTTGCACTGACTTAACTCAGTGCAGCGGCCATGCCTGACTGCTATCCCAGCAGCCACAGTTTGATAAATTAAGATGGGCATTGCCTTTGTCTTGACAAGACATTTTGAAATTAGCACTTGTCAATACATATGATCATAATTGTATGTGATGATTGACACTTAATCCATTAGTGTCATTTTTTTCAGAAGAATGAAAAATATGGTAATTTGAGTGACACGCCTCTCTTCATCATTGGTTCTATTGGTTGTATGTTGGTTGTTGCCAATTTGTCCGGTGGGCAGGGTCTCAAAATGTGCCGTGGGCCAAGTGCTGTGTGTGTGTGTTGCGCNGTTTGCACATGCATGCATGTGTGACAACCTATTGTTGGGCTTGTCACCGCGTTTATTATTAGCAGTTGACCAGCCAGACATGAAGGATGTTTCCCAAGCTCAACTGTTGGGGCCAAGTTTATTTTTACTCTTGGTGCAATAATGTAACCTATAGCTGTTCACAATTTATTGTACATTTGTAAAAGTCCTGCTTAGAATCTACTTTTATGCTGGTTTTGTATGTTCCCACCATATGTGAAATTAATATTCCCATGGACCTGATAGTTCATGCATTTATAAAGTATAGTAATGGAATTATCAGCAATATATTTTACTATGTGATGATATAAGAGAAAAAAATTTCACTTGTTTGTTTATAAAATTTTAATTTGACACTTATGCTGGTAAATATGATTCCTTTGCAATGTTTACAACTGACAGTATAATATTTGTTATTTGTTTGAATTGTAAATTATGCTAGAAATTTTATCCCAAATTTATTATATTGCACAGACTCTAATTTTCTGTAATTTTAATTAATTTTATGTTTTAATGTCACAGGTAGAGTGATTAATGCTGTTTTATTTGAGGTGTTTACTCCTTGTCAAACTAATGCCTTACATAATGTAAATTTTATAGGCCTAAGAGACTGTTCATTTTAAACTGTTTGTAGTTAAGATTCACTTATCAGGAGATTGTTTATTCTTTGATTTTGTTGAGGAAGAAGGAGGGTTGCCTTAAGCAAGCCCAGGGACTCTTCTCTTCAGACGTGATGGCGGTCAGACTGTTAAATTTTGTCTGCCTTTAAAATTTATTTTAATTTGATTTGGACCGCCTATCATAAAGGTAGGGCGATGGATGAGAGCCCTCTCAAGTTATTAAAATATGCACAGGCTTTAGCAGCAGTCTAAAAGCACTAACTTATTTAATTTTGGTGTCTTCAAGAAAGAAGAGGACATTTGATGACAGCAGCCATCATGATGGTCGAAAGATGTTTTATGCTTTAACTGTATGTCTGTCACGAGCAAACATTGCATTCATATTTAATTTGCTTGTGATAATTCAAAATGCTTTCAATGAAGAACTTGTACCGAAGAAAAATTAAATTTAAATTTAACTGACCCGGTGGTATGAGAGAGGAGTCTGCCATTGCCCAAGCTAGCTGGAAAGAAATGAAACTTAACCTAATTTTGTCTCAAGCACTATCAAAAAATTCTTTAAGAAATTTTGCCCCAAGAATTATTTTGTCATTAGAACGTTAAATTATTCTTTTACTTAATTGGTTTCGTAATGTATCGTTCTGAGGGAAAAGAGAGATATATTATTTTGTTTTTCTTATTGCTCTGAGTAAATCTGAATCACCAGAATTTCATTCATAATTATTTCTAGAGATGTAATCAATTAATTATGGATTCTGATTTTCTATGTTCGCAGAGTTGCGATGCAATGTGTCTTAAATTTCTTACTTTCTTTTATTCTCAATGTGGTAATACATGTCTTATGTTGTCTACGCCAGGTATAAATGTGTTCTGCAAGTAGATATTGAATTGCCATACAACTTTAAAGTGCTTATGATTGATTACCTATTGCTATGTTTGTCACATCCTATTTTCCCAGACGCTCCCAAGACAAGGTAAATGTTTCCGTGTGTACTTGTGGTAAGATATTATAAATACCAATTAATTTATTTTAATTACAAGGGTTTTATATGTGCAGTTTATATTGACAATTAGTTAATCAGTATTTTAGTCATTGTAATTTCTTCAAAATAAAATATATTGGGGACATTTGTATAAAAAGACTTGCCTATGAAATAAAATAGTGTTTGAAATTTATTAGATTTTTACTTTTCAATGCAAAAAATTTCTTTTGTGTCAGAATTGTTTTTATGTACATTAACATTAAATGTTAAAGATGAAAGCTTGAGGTTTGGTTGTTTGTCTCCATTTACACTTTCCCTTATTAGTTTGTTCCATTATTTGATCATTGGTTTATTTTTCAATTTATTAATTTGTTATTTCATTTGTTTTTGTCTTGTGTAATCCTTACCTTTTTGGCTATGTTCACTGTGTAAATTATAGATCTGGTAATCAATTCTTGAATTTTTACAAGAACATTTTTAATTATTGACACACACTGCTTAAATTTTGAAACTATAATCTCACTCCGAAAGAAAGTTATTCTTGAGTACCGATTTCAAACTGTGGATTTTTCTCTATCTTTAACCTCTAGTTACAAGGTGGTGGGATACCATGATACAATCAGTGCATACAAATGCACTCAGGAGAAAACAAGTTGAAAATAGAAGTACATACAGTGTAAACATGAAACAGTTAAAAATAGAATCTTTGGAAGAAGTGGCAGTTTGCTGAATATTACAGTGGCTGAGATTTAAAAGTTTGCTGAAGGCCCCCCCCCAGCTTTGTATCATTGTAAAATGGCAGCTTACTGTGAACAGTAGTAACCTCATATATTGAAAAGTGCTGTAACTGCGTGTGTTATAAATCATAGTAACTGAACCACATGTAACTAAGCTTTTAAACTTTAAAAAGCAGTGTTAATATACAGATNTAAAAATAGAATCTTTGGAAGAAGTGGCAGTTTGCTGAATATTACAGTGGCTGAGATTTAAAAGTTTGCTGAAGGGCCCCCCCAGCTTTGTATTATTGTAAAATGGCAGCTTACTGTGAACAGTAGTAACCTCATATATTGAAAAGTGCTGTAACTGCATGTGTTATAAATCATAGTAACTGAACCACATGTAACTAAGCTTTTAAACTTTAAAAAGCAGTGTTAATATACAGATNTGTGTTATAAATCATAGTAACTGAACCACATGTAACTAAGCTTTTAAACTTTAAAAAGCAGTGTTAATATACAGATTTCACATAAAACAAAAAATGTATATTATGTCATGCCCAGACACAACTGTAAATAATAATACACTGGTTCACAATTCACTCTACTCATTGGCTGTTCTAACATACGCATAATTTACTTTAAGTTACTGATGTTTTGCTGATTGATAGCTCTGATTCATAAAGTGTAAAACACATTTGGGCTTGGGGCTTGTGTTTTGAGGGTAGGTATTATACAATTACAGTGGAAATGCAAATATAGTACTAAAAAAGAAAATGAGCAGGTGAACACGTCTGTCTTTGTAGTTAATTAGATATTATTGATGGATGCTGCAGATTTCCTTGATGCCTGCTCCATAACCTTTAATGAATCAGCAAACAAATCCATATCACACAGTTGTTCTCTTGACCAACTGGTTCTGCCTCGTCTAGCTTGAAGTATTTATAAATGGGTGCTGTGGTTATGCCTCCATCATTTTCATCATTATGGCAAGAAACACTTTTTGTTCAAAGAAAATGTGTTCACTTACAAACTGAACAGTTAGTGGCAAATATTTATTTGTGGAATAATTGTGCTGATTTAGTGTGTCCTTTTATGTGGTTGTCTGAATACTGAAGCCCAGTCATATTAAAAGATGGCGTCACTTATACAACACTTTGCGCTCATGCTCAGTGCTTGAGTAAATAATAGTTCTTGGCAAAAATTGAATTAATGAAATATTCTTTGAGTTTAATTTAATGCTTTCTGGAATACTGAATTTAATGATTCATTGTAGGACCCTTGTCTTACATTTTCTAGTGACAGATGAAAAGTAGTGTAAGTCAGGGAGAAGTGTAGATATAATTGAGGGAAAGAATCAGACCTTGAATTGTTGTCTTTAACTGTTGATTTAGGTCATTATATAATTACTATACAGGTTTAATTTTCTGAGTTGGAAGTAATCACTAAAGAAGTTTCAAGCACTGTTTTACTTCACAAAATAATGTTCTATAAAGTATTTGATTTCAAAGATTTTCCAACAATTTAAAAATTTTTTTCAGTTTTATCAGCATTTTTAAACAACACTTTTGGCCTTTGTTTACTTATTTTCCCCCTTCAGTTTTATGTTTTATTTTTAATTATGTTCCATAATAATTTCTCATGTAAATTTATGACACTATTCATTCTGTATTCAGCAGGTGTTCTGGTAACATTTTTGTATGTTAGACAATTTTGTGGTTGTCACTTTACTTGAAGTTTCTGTTCTACCGANCAGGTGTTCTGGTAACATTTTTGTATGTTAGACAATTTTGTGGTTGTCACTTTACTTGAAGTTTCTGTTCTACCGACATTGCACATTTTCTTCTGTAGTCTATTAATGGCATCTTCACACTTTTTGAATAAAACCTTTGAAAAGTCACGCCATCAATGACGTGCTTGGGTTGTTTTACTATTATGTTGTGTATCACAAGTATTTTACACTTATTTTAACATAAAAGTATCTTAGTTTTGGTTAAATATAAATNTTGGTTAAATATAACTTTTGCAAATATTTTAGCTGTACATTAAAATATTAATTTATAAATAAACACACAGAAGATAGGTGTGTTGGTAATGCCTAGTGGACTTAGTTAAGCATTGTGTGCATGAGGTGGAAGAATAGTCTGAAAGTAGAACTTCAGCAGGGCTTCAGAAAAGTTGGGAGCAACCATAACTGGACTACATCACTAAATCCACTCTTTAGAGCCAGAAAAATTGTCAGTACGTCACTGTGTTGCCTTCTTGTAAATTAGATTTCAGTTGAAACATTTGCACTGTGTACTGACAAAACCATGCCTTTGTATTTCAGTGTCTCATTATCGTAGTAATAGGTCCAGCGCATTGGGCTGCATCCTCAGTATATGCCCTCATATATTTAGGCATTCAAATTTATTGTGGAAACAGAAACAACCAATTATTTTGCTAACATAGAACCTTTGAGCATAATGTATTGCATTTCAAATGGCAGAAATAAAATATATTATAAATATAATGATAATGGTGGGATTTAATTAAATTTATATATTTAAAGGGAAAATGTAATTGAGGGGAATGTGAAGTCAAGGTTGTACTATATATTACCAAGTACCAGTAAATATACATGTTTCTGCCAGGAAAATTCAGAATAAGATTTTGTGATTGCTATTACACCTTGAAGGTATCGCAATCTGGTAGGGAATGTCTCTAGTCCATTCAGAACAGGAACACACAGTACATTACTGGTTGGTTAAGCTATACATAAAACAATTGCATGTTAGAAATGTTATCAACAGTTATTTCATTCAGTGATTTTCACTTCAGACACTGCGTATGTATTGATTGATCAATGCAGTTTTCTTTGGCATAGACAGTCCTGTATTTTCATACATTTAAAAGTTGATCTGTAGACTTAGATTTCACAAGTTCATGTTTTCAATGTGGGCTGGCCATACGTGATAGTCCCATTTTTAGAAATTATTGAAAGTATCCCGCTTTTTTTATTTCTGGGTTTTTTTTTTTTTTGCTTAAAGTAATATATAATGAATGGAATACATAAAAATTTTATAATGTACAAATATGTAATTACTTACTGTACAAATTAAATTTTACATCTACATTACATTGTATTCTTAATGATTTCTCATTTACTGACTTAAGACACTGCTTGTGCTTTACAAATTATTCACAACCTGCACATTAAAAATTATTTTTAGACCTACATTTAATAAAATAATAACCAAATAATAAATTGAATTTTTAAAAGCTTGTTTTGTTAACCTCTTGCGATCTTTTGAAAAAGTAGTAGTATCATGATATTACATTTTTACAAAATTTTGTTGGATGTGCCTTTTCTCCCAAAGTCACATGACTGCCCCATTTTGTACAAGATGAATTATGACTATTCTGTCCCAAATAGTTGAGAAGTTTTCATATAGTTTCAGAACATCCTAGAATTTGTTATTCTTTGTTATGTTGTAGTGATCATTAGAACAATGACTAAATCTTAAATGAAAGTACAAAATTGTTAGTTGCAAGTTTTTAACCTCAAATTCTAGGTCTAACATTGTTTGTTTCAACCTTTCAGACCAGTTTTTATTTATGGTTTCAGGTGTTGCAAATAATACATTTTTTGGTCCATGTTGTACTTCATCTATCACAGCAATTGTTTTAGTTACTGCAACCAGTGAGGTGTATGTTTTGTGTTTGGCTGTAGTTTTTAATCTAGAGCAATTGTACAGTTTAAGATTCAGTTATGCATATCAAAGTTCATTGAGCATTTAGCTTTGACAGTGTATAGCATCAGACATATATATCCTCCTTTTGCATTCTGTACTGTAATATACTTAGTTTTGTATGTTGGGTCTGAAAGTGTTAATGGCATGCATACTGTTCATAACAGCAAACTATTGTCATAGCAGACTTAGTTCGTCAGTTGGGTTCTGGCCATTGTTGATGGTTGTCGACAAGTCTCAGTATAAGCAGTTCTGTCTAGTCTAATTTTTTAAAAACTACAGAATATTTCAATATAAATCTTTTTTCAGGACAGAAATATAAACCAATATTTTGTTGTCAATTTATAAATTTGGTTATTAAAACATAAATGAGGCCATTGAAATGTGTCAGTCAGCAAAAATTGCTTTAAGTAATCTTCTGTTTACTATATTTATTCTTCTGTAAAACAGTTTTTTAAATTATAGCGACAATGCTGTATCTCTTCTGAACAGTTTGCTGTATTAAAACCCTGTAGTCACCGGTTGAAATTCTGAAGAAACAGAACACACACGAGGGTTGTTTATGCTATTTTCCACCATCATCACAATGCTTCCTTACAACTGGACGTGACCTTGAGGCATTAAAAAATTTTTACTAGGGAGACCTCTTAAGGTGTGAAAGTGCGAGTTGTGTAGTCATAGAATTCTGCCTGTGTATAACCTGTTTGTGGTATTGTCTGTATTTTGCGCACTTTCCATTTTCTGCTTAATGAATAATATTTGGAAACGGAAACATGATTGGTCATAACATGCAAAATACTGCATCAATATTTAGTTAATAACAGATACTTACCGGTATGCTGTGGCATTTGCTTACAGGAGGCAACAAACTGTCGTTCAGACTTAACCATAGACAGACTTTAGGAAATGTGATACAGTGGTTCATGACATGTGAGGTTGAGAGAAGGTGTGCCCTACTGTTGCAGAGGTGGCACGCACTCGGCTGCGGGAGGAAGGCAGCAAGTATCGTGCGTTTTGGCAGACCCTGGCCACAGTTGTGCAGGAGGAAGGGTACCGGGGCTTGTATCGAGGACTCGGTACCCAGCTGGTACGACAGATACCGAACACTGCTATCATGATGTCCACGTACGAGGCAGTCGTCTACGTCCTCACCAAGTACATGTGCCCGTCCACCGTGGAGACACAGTTCTACCAGCACTGAACTTCAGATCACGGTGGAACAAGTCTGAACTACAAGATTGGTAGCACTAGACCGGGAGGGCTGTTTTTTTAGACGCTCCTGGAGGATGTCTTTTCAGAAAGAAAGAGGTGTTGGTCATCTCGAGCAGTTGTGCTTGTAACAGGTGGTCTTACAATGGAATGTTTAGCCGTAACTGCTCTGTTGGCCTGTGTGGCTACTTCACCCCTATCTAGTTAATTTATTGCCCAATAATTTTGAGCATGAAAATTAGGTTTGGAAGTTTTTATGGTGCATGTTTCATAGCCAGAGAAATGTTGTGGACAGTTTGATTGTACTGATCCAGAGAAGGCTTTGCCAGTATGTTGATACACTTTAAAGGAGTGTTTGCAAAGTGGTCACCTGACACGTGGTTCCAGATTTCGGAAAGATGGTTCATCCTGTCAGTTGGTGGAATCTGGAACTGTGTGTGTGCTGAGAGGTTCGCAAATTGATGTTACAATTTGATTCTTGTTTATTAGGTGGGATTTATGTCTGGGTCTGCATGCTAATAGTTCCTTGCAGACACCAAGGCTAGTTAAATCTGTCGAATTGTAACTCAATTGCTTGCGTAAGATGCAACTTAAATTGCATTCACATTACAGACTATCATTAATTAATTATAATGTAGCCAACATCAAAAACAAAAAATATATATTGACGAAGCATTAATACTGTTTTAGTTTTCTTGTATGCACTCTCGTAAGGCTTGACTTATAATATAATACTTTGTATTTATCAATATTCACTTTACTTTGCTCTGTGATTTGTATTTAAAAAAAGGGAATTATGTGCTGGCAACACCAAACCACTTTCAGAAAAATTGGGGAAAGTTCTTTTGCTAGCAGATGGGAATTAAATAGCTGAACAAGGATTTATTTGAAATGATGTTGGATTGGAAATTCTTGTTAGTTTGGCTCAAAGTAAAGTGTGTATTTAACTAATTATGCTGTATTATTGGTTAATTGTTCAATGTTCTGTAATCAGAGTAGTTAAACAATTATAGATTAATGTAAATGTATGAATATGTATTGTAATTCCATTCATTATGTATTTTGGACCTAGGACCAATTGAAAGAATGATTTTGCGTAAGCATTATTTGCTGTAGGTAACAAGATATATTTTATGTGTAAATTTGTATTCTCTGAGGTTTACTGCCATTCTTAACCATTTGAGCAGTAAATTTAATGCGTGTGTTTTCTCCCCCACTTTGTCATTCCCATAGTAATTATTTTTGAAACTCTCATTTTATTATTTTCAACTTTTGATTTATAAAAAATTATCTGAAGATTTGTACAATTACAAAAATGCAATTTTGTTTTTTTTAATTGGTAATGGTTTCAGTTAAATATTTTTAGCATATATTTCGACCCTCAAGCCATTGTGAGGATTAAGATAAAATAAAATATGTATATTACTGACTTGTAATTCTAGGAACATGTTAAATCATTGGTAAAAGTTCTCCATTTGAAGTCCAGATGAAACTGTTGTTACAGCATTAGCAACTTGGGGAACACAGATCCACTAGGTTCAGCAAGAGTATTTTGTGAATTGTTGATGTAGTCAATTTTGCTTTCAATGCTAGAAAATCTACTGATTGAACTATCACTAACCTCATGTTTATAAAATGCCTGCATTTTCTCTTTGAAGTCATTGTAACAACATAGAGAGGACTACTTTTCTCAACAAAAACAAATTGACTGCACATAAATTATATATTGGATATTTCAAACAGCAGACAAATGATAACAGCACAGAACCCACACAGAACCCTCTTGAAGATAGATATAAAGTTTCAACAATATACAATGAATGTTCTGTAAAAATTTATTACAAGAAAAATGTGAAAAATAAATATTTATTGCAGTAAAAACATATGCAGCATGTATGCATTTATGCATGTGTGTTTGATGGTTGAAATGACAGAAGTAAACATTTCCTGTATTTGAAACAAAAAAAAAATGGAAAAATACAATTCACAAAATACATTAAAGTTGGTGAACAGATAGCAACACATGCTACACTGGATTATCGCCACTGTGTCACTAATTGACTGAGAATCAAAAAATGTTTATGTATTGCAACATTTTATGGAGCAAAGGAAATGTACGTACATATACATTTATACTATTCAAAGGGTTAATAGTGTTGACCTAATGTGCATTTTATAGACACATGGGAAGAAAGAAAAATCTGGCATACTACTCACTTAATTCATTTTACTACACGACTGTAAACAAAACAGCATCAAACTGTGCAAGGTGGCGACCATTGGTTACAATCTTGTGGATGAGCACTGATTAGTTTCTTGGTCTGTATGTACTTATTTTCCTGCATAGATCAGTTTTTTGTATTGAGCTGTTTTATTTAATTAATAGATTATCAGTATCTCCCTTCTGTGGTAACCATTGTGGATTTGAAATGAAGTTTGCATGTATGATGCACTATATGACTATTCTGTTATGTTTCTGAACCAGTAGAAATGTGCATTCATAGTATTATGTTGTACCAATACCAAAATATTTTCCAAGATGGTGTACAGCCCAAGGCTTATTGACAAGTTCAAGTCACAAGTAAGCTTGTGGTAATAAAAGTATGTCATTACTGGATCATTGCAGTTAGTTGTTACATATTCTGCTCTCTAAAATGATGTAAAAATAATTTTTTTTTTTTTT
>NQII01006528.1:43748-64094 GCA_002778355.1 Clitarchus hookeri
CAACTCCCCCCATTTTTATGGAACAAAATTTTTTACTATTGTTTGAGCACATGTTACTGTGTAAATAATTTTGTGTGAGCAAGTGTCTAGAAAAATAAGGTATTGAGAAAAATGTTAGGTGTCACATTTTCCTACTGCTTTTGTTGAAATTGGTTATCTAAAATATTAAATGTAAATTTTTAAAATTATTTTTTTTAAATTAACTGTTTGATGTAGCAAATGGTAACAGATGTGGTCAGTGTAAGGCAAAATACACAGGTCTCGTATGTTTATTTAGTGTTGTATGGTCTGTTTTCTATAAACTTTATTTTTCAAGCTGTTTTAAAACATAACAGTAACAAAATATTACTGTATGAAGAACCTACACATATTACCTAAATTTTTTAGGCAGTTTAAGGTTTTGCATCAATGAACTGGATAGGTGTTGCACAGTCTATAATGTTTATTTTTGTAATAGATTATATTACATGGAAGTCAGTTGAGTGTCTTAACTCTGTATGCAGAAATATGATAAATATGTATATTGTTATCAAGAGTCATCTTGAACTATTGGATACTACAATATGTTCATGTATTAATGCGTAGTAATTGCTTTGTATTTTTGTATGTATGAAAATGAGAAAACTTTGCATTGTTGGTAAAAATGCTATATTTTTGAACAAAAATTATACATGTATCAGAGTTTTGTAGCGTGCTGTTCTTTGTGATATTGAGAATGTTACCTTAAATAATTTTTTACTTAGGTTTTTATACTTTCATTTGAAAGAAATTTTTGCTTTGTCATAGTTTGCTTTTTCTAATGTTGGTGAGTGGATGGCTTACTTGTGGATTAAGTAAGTAATTTGCGCTTGCTCTGGTGACCCAATGCATGAGATAGTTGTAAAATTTTATAATTGTACTGGTGACAGAAGTCAGTTTTTTTATTAGAAAGAATATTGGCATATGCCTTTGTAACCATCAGCTCATGAGAAAGTCCCCAAGATGTTTTTTAAGTAATGGATGAAAGAAGATTACATGTTATGCGATTGCATAATATATATGTATGTACATAATTTGACTTTGTAATAAAATCTAAAAAAAATATTATCTTTTGATTTTACTATCTTGTCGCATACAAAATAGATTTAGTTAAATTGTGAGGATAAAAGGAGTTGTTATTTAAACAGAGTTATTGTTTAATCAGTGCAATATCTAAATTAGCAGAAGTTGAACAGTGGCAGGATATTAACCAGTTAGCACTTGCTCTTCTGTTGGTGAGTCAAACAAAATGTTACAATAACTGGCAGTCTGTTCGCTATTTTTTGGCTGTGAAAGTTTGTAGTGTGTACACACAGGATCTCCTATCAACACCAATCAATTTAATGCTAATAGAAATGCATTCAGCCAAACAGCATTATAAACCTTGATGTTTTTTTATAATCTTTGTGTAATAACCATAATTGAGATGTTTAGTATCAAGCAAGCAATACATTACAAAATTTAAAGTTATTGTCAAAGGTATGTGAAAATAGCATTTTGAGAAGAGATTTTTAGCATTTTATGGCATATTGAAAAAGCATTTGTAGCATTTTGTATCGTATTTAATGACAAAAGGTAACAATTTATATAAATTNTTCCGAGGAACAGAGACACAAGGCTTAAACTAAAAACATTTGAACGAAAACAATATACCATAACTGACAAAAAAAACGAGCTGCCAGGTCGGAAAGAATGGAAAAGTTTTGGGAGCAGAAGAGGAAGCTGAAAGCAAAATCTCTANTTGCCAGAAACCAGGCTAATGAAACAGCTATTCAACTACTTTTGGAAAAATAAAACCAAAAACAATTGGTTCAAAAAAGTCCAGGATGATTTAGGAGAGTTAGGTATAACAATGCAACAAATTGAAAACAGAGGAGAGAAGAAGATTCCNAAAAAGTCCAGGATGATTTAGGAGAGTTAGGTATAACAATGCAACAAATTGAAAACAGAGGAGAGAAGAAGATTCCGAGGAACAGAGACACAAGGCTTAAACTAAAAACATTTGAACGAAAACAATATACCATAACTGACAAAAAAACGAGCTGCCAGGTCGGAAAGAATGGAAAAGTTTTGGGAGCAGAAGAGGAAGCTGAAAGCAAAATCTCTAGCTAATACCCTGAAGACTTAGTGTATATGAACTGATTCAAGTGCTCCAATGTGGGCGTAAAAAAAAAAATCATGTTAATGCATTGCATAGGAAGTGTGTTTCATTAGTGTACAAGCAGTAGCGGCTGTTATTAAAGAGTACAAGAGCATGTGCACACCCAGTTTTCTGCAAAGTTTTTTTGTAAGATTGTAATTGTTTTGTATCCATTTTGTGGTGTCAATATAGTTATTTTTTTCTACTGATCACGACAACTGGCCTTTTTGTTTTNTAGTTATTTTTTTCTACTGATCACGACAACTGGCCTTTTTGTTTTGTAAGGTTGAGATGTTGCAACACTGAAATGTGCACCGCGGCTT
This sequence comes from Clitarchus hookeri, assembly GCA_002778355.1. NCBI lineage: Eukaryota > Metazoa > Arthropoda > Insecta > Phasmatodea > Phasmatidae > Clitarchus > Clitarchus hookeri. The sequence goes on from NQII01006528.1 coordinate 46,230, forward strand.
TGTGCTCCGTTCTTGGGCTGCCTGAGCATGCACACTACAAAGTGACGTCACCTCGTTCTTGGGCTGCCTGAGCATGCGCACTACAAAGTGACGTCACCTCTTATGGCAGTTTTAAAATTGGAAAAAAAGCACGTACCTGGTTGTGCTCCCTAGGTTATAGTTTGTGCGGAACTGGACTGAAGTTAGCTCTAATTGATGTGGTTCCACTATTCGGCTCTCGGCAGCAACACTGACCGACAAGCGGGTTTTAACTCCAGCAGCTACTCGCTAGATGTACGTTGAAAGATAGTTTTAAAATTTCTGGACTTTTTGTATTGTCTGTGTATTGGTATGAATTAAAGATGAAAATTGCTTTTCCAATAGACAACAATGAGTTCTGTTCAAAGAATTTTAGCAAATAGAAACCTTACTTATGAAGAAAAGTTAAATATTTAAAGTTTATGCCCTCATCAACCACATTTAGAAATTAATACAGTTACCAAAACAGATAAACTTGTATTCAGAAGTTCATTCAACAAAGACATTTACAGTAGACACAAGTGGTTATGTGGATGTCGTCAAACAAATGCTTTGTGTTGCTTCCAGTGTCTTAATTTTTAGTGTAAAGATACGTGCCTGGACAAGGTCAGGTTTCAAGGATCTTGCACATTTAGCAAGAAAATTGACATGCTCTCAAATATGCCATGATTGAGCTATCGTTGCTAGGCTGTGTGAACATGCGCACACAACTTGACAGTGCTTACAGAAAGTCGGTAAGAAAACAGATTGAACAAGTGGATAGGAACCGATATATTCTTTCTAGGCTTATTAATTGAGCCAAATTGTGTGAGGCATTCGAACTAGTTTACGGGGGCATCATGAAAGTGAAACTTCCGATAAACCTGGTGTGTTTAAGGGTCTTGATAATTTTGTATGTTTGATTGATGTTGTCATGAAAGATCACTTTTAAAATGCCAGTGTAGTTAAAGGGACTTCAAAGACAGTTCAAAATGAATTGTTAGAGATATTTGTAGGGAACAAATATCAGATGAAATAAAACAGGCAAAGTCGCTTAAAACTAGTAGTAACTTGTAAAGACTAGCACTTTAATTGCATGGGTGTTTATTGCATAATAATTTGTTACTTTTCGTAAAGACAAGGCTGTTGCCTTAACTTTTCCATTAAACTTAAGACTTTAATAAAAATAAATAATGTAACAATGTTTGTGTTTTTTATGTATAGTATGCGATATACTTTCCCGCTTCTTTAATAGTAGAAAAATTAAGAATAGAAGGGATACGATTTAGAAAGTATTTTACCTTGCACCGTCCTTGAACCTCGTCTGTGTTGGTCTAGCGCGGAACAGCTGCAGCAGCAAGTGATAAGGAGAGTGAACAGTGTTTGGTTTCACACATGCTGACACTGGTACATAGCAAAGTTTTCTTGCTTGAGTAAGCTACGTACACAACAGAGTGGAAACAAAGGAGTTTTTATGCAACCATCAAAGCAGAGTAAATGATACTCGCTGCACGGCTTTTGCACGTTATAATGAACATCATACATGTTGTTCTCGTATAAGTCACACTGGAAACTTCCTAGAAAATGTATTTCAAGAGCTCCACATTATTTACCCTAAACGTCATCGTACACTAGGTGCACTTTATCATAGTTGGGGAGGGGTAAGAGAATGGTATAAATGAAAACAGTAATTTATTGCTAGAAATGCAAAAGCCAGAGGGCAGCTGACAAGTGTGTGTTTATACATGAAATCCATTCTTCTGTTTTTCAGTTCAGCAAACTTGTTGATCATCCGGTAGAAATTTTTCTATTGAATACATTGCTATTGCTGTGCATCTTTTGTCTGGTATTATGTTGCAGAGGAAGGTCTTTATCCTCTTCAGGGCTGAGGAACACCTTTCAGCTTCACTTGTCATTGGAGTGAACGCTCATTGTTTAATATCACCAGCTGCTACTGTGTACAAGGCATTTCAGAAACACTTAGTCAGAATTAACTGGTAGGGCTTCATAATTAGAAAAACATACACAAGTAAAGTAAGGAAATTTGGCTTCCATTTTTTCTACTGCTCTGAAATGTAGCACACTATACGGATGTTACTAACAACTTGTTTAATCGTCATGTATGCCGTCTAGTGTGAGCTGGTTTATATATATATATAAAGATATTTGTAATTATTATTAAAAGTAAAAATAAACTGTCAGTTAAAATATATTCACATATATTTTGAAGTACTGTTTTTCTGATGACTTGTTTACCTTAATTTTTTTACCCTAAAGTTAGGCTAAACACATTTAGGATAAACGCTGTTACGCTATTTGCAGTTGGGCTAAACAAAATCCTACATGATGCTGTTTTAACCACATGTAGCAAACTGTTAATTAAAAAGACACTGATGTGATGATTTAATAGACTGTATGTTTGGTAACTTTTCTAATGCATACCATTTGTGTACAAAAAATTATAGTTGGGCCACCACATGAAATGTAAGGGTAGAGTGACTAATACTGCTCAGTAGATGGCATGGCATTCAATTTGCATGCCTGACACTAGAGGGCAGTAATGCTACTTATGTAAGGTTTAGTTCTTGGAGGAAACTTTTGGAGTTGTCTATGTAGTATCAGTAGCTCAGCAAAAGAATCTTTCTTTTCAAATACCAACCAACAGAGTTCGTAGGACACTTGCTGTTTAGTAGGGCCCACCAATAAGTAATGTGCGTTACACATTACAGAACGGTGGAGTTAATTTTACGAAAGGGAATATCGGAAGCACTAACATTAAAATAAAGCAGTAAATAATATACAAATTTTAAATTATTGTTTTTAGAATTCAAATCTATAGTTATGTTGTGAAAAAAATATTCTATAAGAAATATAAAAAAATATATAGTCCCAAGTGAAAATAATATGAAAGGTGTTATTCATTTTATTTTAAGTTTATACTACAGAAACCCCTCACACGTTCCAAGAACAATGGGATATTTAGAATATCACATTATAACAGACACACACACACAAAATACATATACAAAGAAATAAGTAATTATAACAAATAAATTAAACAAGTAAAATTCTCAACACGTGTGTAAAATGATTGTAATTACAATATTATCATCAAAAATAAAAACGGTACAATTAAAATACAAAATTTGAGTTACATAATGCTTATAAGTTCAATACATACATCATACAAATTTTCATACTGAATTACAAAAAAGATTATTACACAAAAACTTTTTAATATTTGTTTTAAATAAAATGTTATTTGTTTTGCATAAGTTCTTGTACTGATGAGGTGATACATTAAAATTTTTGTTACCGATAAATATGTGCCCTTTTGATATAACGTTGATGACATAATAGGTAAAGGTATATTTTTGTTATAGTTTGTTTCATAACTATGCACATCACAATTTATTTTTAATTTATCCAAATTATCTGAGAATATAGAAGTGCTCTATACATGTATAGTCCTGTTAAAGTAATAATTTGTTCATCTTTGAAAAACTGCCTACAGAGCTCACTAGTTTTTTTATTACACATAATTTGTATAGCTTTCTTTTGAAGGATATAAACCTTTCTAGCATCTACTGATTCACACCAAAAAATTATCCCATACAACATTACAGATTGAAAATATGCATAGTAACCTGTTAAGTGTATGTTTTGAGGTTATTTTAGACACACGCCTAACAAATTGCATGCTGCACTGAGTTTATCTGTGATATACTATAAATGCTTTTTCCACTTTAAATTTTGATCAATAATTAACCCTAAAAATAAAGTAGAAGTCACATATGCCATATCTTTATCTCTGCATGTAACTTTTAAATCAATAGATACATTATTTTTAATGTAAAATTTTACTTAATGTGTTTTAACACAATTTAAGGCCAACTTATTCACTGAAAACCAAGTGACACATTTCATTAACAATATTTTCATGTTCCAAAAGTGATTCAGCAGTAATTAATAATGTAGTACTCATCTGCAAATAAGACAGTTTTTACATTTTGGCCTAAATAAACTGGTAAATCGTTAATATAAACTAAACAAAGCAGCAGTCCAAGAATTGATCCCTGGGCCACTCCTTATTTTATTACATCTGAACTTGATATTAAATCCCTATTTAACTAATGATCTGTAACTACAACTTTTTGATTTTGATTCATGAAGTATGATTCATTTAATATGTTGAAGTTATCTTTTAACACCATAAAAATATAATTTTTGAATTAAATATATGGTATACACAATTGAAGGCTCGATAAATCACATAATACTACTGCTGCATGCTGCTAAGAGATAAGTTGTAATGTCGAAAGTGGCATCAATATTTGACAATCCCTTCCTAAACCCAAATTGAGATGAAGATATTATTTCAAAATATTCCAAATGCTTAACTAATCTTACATAGATTACATTTTCTAAAATCTTATAAAAATCGAGTAATGATTTTGACATGAACCTCGCATTCACAAGTCCTTTGTGCCCACTGTGACTGCCCCAAACTTGTCCGCACGCCAGACGCATCACACCGACAGGCTTGTGGGCACGAGTGCAAGTGTATTAGTGCTTATAATTTATTCAGTGTCAGTGTATTTATTAATGTCAGTGTATATAGTTAATATCATTTGTTTTATCACCATTGGAGACAGTCTGCACAGCCACAGCCAGAGACATGTGACGTTTGACATTTGGCAATACTGTGGCTGGTATGATGTAAACATTTAGAATAAGTATTATCATTTTTTATTATGTATTGTTTTAGGGAAAATTATGTACTCTTAGTTTAAGTTAATTCATGTCCCCTTTTCATATTATTATCATTTTTAGTGTATTGTGTTTCATCGTGCCACCACGTGGCGTCGTCTGCGCTCAGGTAGCTTAAGCAAGCTCAGGCTTCCACCCAGTACTCGTCAGCACTTCAACGGACCCGGACGTTAATCTCTCTCGCTCCGCAGAAGCCCTAGCAAAGACATCATCAGTCGAGTTGCCATCGAGCATCATCCATCGTAATTTAAATCATTATTTTCATATGTTTCATTATTTGACTTGCGTAGCGCTGAGGGGAGAGCGACGTTATTATTTATCGGGAATCGTAAAGTGCATTCGAGCTTCACATTATAAAGACCACGTGGTCGCTCGCAGTTCCGGGCCATTCAGGCCACGTGTCTTGTGTATAGTTGTGTGTACAATAACGAGTCTCGGGTAATAAATACCTTAAAAAGCATCACTTTATTTATTTATAATTAAGTAAGGCGTGCGAGGTGTGTATCACGGAGTGTTCACCAGAGCCCCTAGGCCGTCGACCCGAAAACGGCCCTACATCTCATCGGCTCACCACAGAGCTGTGGCGCGGGGCAAATACATATCACTTCACAACTCTGGGAACACCGCGGATCAAGTTGGCTTTTTCACTGCAGCCAAGCTTGGCCATGTCAATATACAGCAAGTCTGCAGTTACACACACTTTCTTTGCTACCATTTTTATGTATCAGAATTAAGCAGTGCTAACATAAATAAATTAGCAAAATCACATTAACAATACAAGAAGAATATATTCTCAAATATAATTTTCGTTTATTTTTCAGCTCAGATTATGGACTCTCACATGTGTACTATTCTTAAAGAGACAATTCACACTTTGCTCTTGTATGTTAAAAGAAAAAAAATTTNATGGACTCTCACATGTGTACTATTCTTAAAGAGACAATTCACACTTTGCTCTTGTATGTTAAAAGAAAAAAAATTTATAAAAGCAATGGTATAAAAATAATAAAGAATTTTTTTTTCAAAAACAATTTTATTTATGTGTGTTTTTTTTTAGAGAGAAAACAATTGTATTTTTTCTCATGCGACATGGCTGCCAACATGGCATACAATATTGGATACNTTTTTTTTTAGAGAGAAAACAATTGTATTTTTTCTCATGCGACATGGCTGCCAACATGGCATACAATATTGGATACAATTAGCAATCGTATGTATGCGATCATATTTTTCCAAGCAAATTCTTGCATTAAAAATAGTGCCCACTCTGACTGCCGCAGTCACAACTACTACACTAGCTACACCCTGGTCGCACCAACCACATCAGGCCACGAGTGCGTAGTGCAGGTCGACAAGAACGAAACGTGCACCTTCTTGCCGACATCGAATATGTAACCCAAGAGACCACTCTACTAATTTATTACAATAGGTAACTCTTTTAATAAATAGGTAGGTGGTCCGAAACAGTGTTTAACCCAAAGTCACAGCCGTTGGACGTAGTGGCAATTGGTCGTTGCTTCGTCGCTGTGCTAGCTGCTACGAAGCAACGACCAATTGCCAATTGCACCACCAAGTGGCATCGAACTGGCTTGTATGCCGAAGTTGAAGTGATAAGTGCCCCCCAGTAGTGTGCAGCATATTTACAAACACATTAAACACAGTCACCGCATTCACAACTACAGTCAGAGGTGTGTTTTATTGTATTAAAAGCAATCAAGTATGACATGCAACACCCCTTTGTCCAGGTGGACTCGTCCATCTCTTCAGGAGACAGCCAACTGGCAACACTGTAGCCTGTGAAATTCAGACACGTCACAGGTAGTGACATTCAAACACTTTTTACGAGAAATGTAATATTGTATATAACATGTATTTATATAAGAGCAATTATGTTTTATAAAAGGGAGATTGCCTATAAAGGCCTCCATCTTATTAACATGTAATTTAGTGCAGTGACAAGCCCCGTCAACTTCACAACTTCAATCTTAATAGACATTTGTTACTAAACAGGGGTGTTAACAATATGTTCATCTAATTTATACAATTTTTCACCATTGCAATTATATCACATAGTGTTCATGTTATGTTTCATCATTTGCCGTTTGATTTCGGTTCTCGTCACTCGTGACGGAAACTGAGGTCACTCAGCCAGTTCGTCGCAGTACTAGGACGAGACCGGCGGCGTTGGTTGCCCGCTCCGCGAGCCCCCTTGGTACCATAATTTAGGCTGTAATCACTTCAGTGCAATATTAACTTAATTAACCAGAACATTTAGTTTATTTATTTTAAGTACCTAGGGGAGAGCCTCCCGCTCTCTCACCAGAGAGCTTAACGCTATCACGTATCAACATATTACCACGTTTATTTCACGCTGAGGTCACCGGCAGGCCGTAAGTGCTGAGCCAATTTTCATGCATTATTAACCTGTAAGCAAGCACAGTGAATAAACCGCTTTACAAAGTTAAACATGTGTAAAACTTGATGCAACATGCTTTACAAAGTGATGCAAAATGCTCTACAAAGTTAAATGTGGTCCTACACACTTTGTAGTATCACTCACAATTTCATAGTATATTTTAGGCCTACGAGATGGCCCACAGTCTCGTAATCAGGTATAAATAGTGCACCAGTAAGTATGTGACAACATCATCAACAAACTGACGGAGATATCCAGGTCCCCCTGGGCCATCGACCGAACGACCCTTATCATTAACTCTCCACTGGGTTATGGCACCGGGCAATCCAACACTCAACCTGCTGTGAGTAATCTCAACCTCGTACACCACCTGCCATGTGATTTTGTGAGTAATGTAAATAAATTATCCGAAACATCAAAAAAGTACAGTTTTTGTTTGGTACATTCCTTATTCATAGCATAGCAGGTACCCATTTGTTTTTCATTTGATATTGATACCTGCTGTGGGAAAATATATGTGTATAATGTTCATTGATTCACTAAAGTGGCTGGAAGTAGTAGGTAGCAAATTTTCCTGATCATGTTTTCTTGTAGAAATAACGGCATAGAGCNTTCACTAAAGTGGCTGGAAGTAGTAGGTAGCAAATTTTCCTGATCATGTTTTCTTGTAGAAATAACGGCATAGAGACTTAAAAACAGCAACGGAAGAACAGTTTCTTTAGTTTGGCAAGATCTCTCGCAATGGTTTAAACTTNGGCATAGAGACTTAAAAACAGCAACGGAAGAACAGTTTCTTTAGTTTGGCAAGATCTCTCGCAATGGTTTAAACTTAGAAGCTTGCATCATAGCTGAGTACTGGAAAGGTATTTACATAATTTTCACCAGGTTACATGGAACCAGAGCTAACATGCTGGTTCTTGGTGAATTCTCTTGACCTGGACTAAGAAGCGATGCTTGGGTTCGCCTGCCAGTATACCTGAATATGGCCAATGTATATTAGAGATCTCAAAACAACAATGTACCGCCACCAGACACAATGAAGGAACTTTAAAACTGCCAAAAAGGAAGGCTATTAACCTGCTGGAATCACCCCACCTCCTACAACTGCAAGCACTGCTAATACTGATGGTCTTACACTGTAACTCTATTCAGAACTACAGGTATTGCCTCGCCAAAGAACAGATTTAGCAGGTATGTTAAAATTCTAACCAAAATATCGCAAAAATCCATAAACGAGACATTGCCAGTTGCCCAAAAAGCTGGTGTCCCAAAAGCATCCATGAAACTATCAAGTGTGTAGCTGTAAATCATTTGCTTTTTTTTTTTTTTTTACTCTGTGTCCAAAAGACAGCATCATGTGTTAAAAATATACTTAAAAATAACTGTTGTCTGATTCATTGACTGGATTCTAATTTGAAGGCAGAAGTTCTGTGCTTTCAACTGTGATATCCATAGGAGCACCTCCAAGAAGTAGTGCAGCCATTACAGATTTACATAATTGATGTTAAAATAGAATATGCACCAACATCAACCACCCAATTTAATTAAGTGGTCTCAGTGCCAGGTTGTACTGTAAGAGGAGTTGCCTGCCGCATTTACAGACCAGTAACTACACTGGTTTGTTTGNCCACACTCCAAAATGCTTACTTTGACATTAAACTATCCTGTGAATGTTTTAAAATTGAAATGAAATATTAAAACTCTTTAAATTTATATTTTTTAATGAAATCTTGGTTTTTAAAATTATGATAAAATTATTTCCTATATCTTATGCAATCACTCAGAAGTTCAAATGTACATCTTCACAACTACAGACGAGTATGTCACATCCTGAACCATCTGAAAGTGGGTTTGATTCTGCTCATACCACTCAGCGAGTAGCCAGTCAATGGAATGGTTACAGATTTAGTATGATCAGCAACACTATGAAGGACCACTCGTTTAGTGGTTTGTTCCTTCAGGTTCTCTCTAAACAGTTACACCACATTTTCATAGGGAACTTCTGTTATGCGGTACACGAAAATTGGCCTTAAATCGGGTCGTTTTGGTCTGGTTGGCTGGTCTAAAACATCCATTTTATTTGCCTCTAGGTCAGATAATGGAAGGGTATGGTATTTGCAGTTTTATTTTCTTAACAGAATCCTCAGAGCTTCAGGTGTCCAAGGCCAATCCACTTGTTTGACATTGGGGTTATGATGGCTCCCTAGTAACCTCCCCACCAAACTGGCTTCTCTATCTCTTACCTCTACTGGAAACGAGCCTGGGATGCACCAATATGCTAAGAAAATTAAACAAAACCATATCTTTATAATAGAGTATGTAGTAACCAGTCACCTCAATTTATATACCTTCAGCAAAAGTCAGAATCAGGTGTAGGAATTTTTAGGACTGCCCACAACCTGTCATTGATTCCTCTCCGAGTAGTAGACTATGAGGGAGAGTCGCGCTTGTTGTAACTGTCTTTATCTGCTATCGAGGTGGTTATCTACAAACTTAATACTTAAAGAATAGGGAGCTCATCCTCCCTATTAATTTGTATCAGCTTGGCATTGCAAGTTATTACAGTTAATCCCAATTAAGCTTCTGAACTTATCATGATCTGTTGAGTATGATGAAATTAATGAAAGTACATAGTGATTTTACAATGCGAATTTGCCATTGCTTATCAGTTGTGGGCGGCCACTGATCCCTAATTTATTCTAATTGTATTTGGTGCAATAGTGTGTCTTATCAAGCCAACTAATGACATGGGAAATAATTAGTCTTTCTTTCTGACCATACCATTCCGTTCGTAGAGTGCCCCAAAACTTAACAGGCCTAAATTTGCCATGTGCTCTGCAAGGCACCACATAATCATGTTTTGTATTTAAATTAGTGTTTAAGAAAGAACTCTGACCTCTCCTCAAGCTAAGGGATGTCTATCCCGAACGTTGAAGGGTCCTATTGTCTGCATGTTTTACGTGTTTATGTAATGAGGTCAGTAAACTAAAATACCTCGCAGTATGGCGCGAGCTTTCGGCAAGAATACGGTTCGTCCGCACTACCCCCAGGCAGTCTGATTCCACTGGTCTTAGGAAGCTGCACATGCGTCATATAGCGGGACACTTTCATACTTTGTTCTGAACACTTAACTGTAATAGGTTAACATAATTTACTGGAACTTTCATTTAGTTTACCAACAGTCTTCCCCACGTTCGCAGCACCCATCCATCAGGTGAATTTACCGACCCTGGAGGTTTAATTACTCTTGTAAGTTTTCACGCCATTCTTGGCCTTTTTGTAGAGTAATGGCCACTGGTAGACCTTGTAAGTCAGGTCTGCTTTAATTTGCATTGTATACACGTAACTGTGTACACTATTCGGCAATACAATTTTTTTGAGTTGACAGAAACTTGTGAGTTTTAATTTAGTGATGTATTTCGGTCCCTGGCCTTACCCAGGAAGTCATCGACACCTCAAGGAGGCATCCTTCAGTTATAAGGTAAAATATAATACTTAGGCATGCTGGGGAGCCTGAATACCCTGGCTATATATTACACTTTCCTGTAAATTTGTTTCATATGTGCCATGGGATACAGCCACGTGGTCGTTCGGCCCACGATCCTGAGAACTGTGACTTCGTGCTCACCCAGTGAGCTGGTGCCCATTCTATTCGAAATTGGAATATTGTGCAATATTGTGACTTTTCTTAACATAGTCGCCGGACGACGTCCGCATTACTATCCCCAACCGCTCAGGTAACGTTATATTGAAAGTGGAAACAAGGCCTGCGGAGGAACCTTGTAATGAGACTAGTTCCATCACTGCCTAGCCTAGTGTTTGGTGCTGCCAAAGGAACTTCTTCTAGTCTGTAGTATGTCTTGGATGGCTCTTCTCGGCCTCAAGATAAGATATATTTACCGTGAGGCAGGAAGGCTACATTTTCTTTCCATCTGAAGGCAACTTTGGCCTTCTTGCAAAAGTGCCAGCAACACACTGCAGAGTTTTATATGGAAGTCAGTGCCTCCTCCATGCTCCTCGGCCGGTTTTCCTTTTCTTGTGCCATGGCTGGGCATCTCGATGCTGGCTGGCAGGATGATTAGCATCTGGAAGCTAGCCAGTTGAACCTCCTTAAGTTCTTGATGGCGGAGACACAAGGAGAACTGGAGCAAGGGATGAGCACGAGGTACCCATAGTCTCCACTTGTCATTCCAGTTTTGACTTGGCACTCTCGCCCCGAGGTCCGACAGGGAAAAAAATCGGCTTCAATAACAATGGTAGTTGAGAGTGAAGGATCAGTAAACACTGATTTATAGGGATTCGATGGCACTTCTTCACCCAAGGATGGGAGAGGGTACGAATATGCGATACTACCACACCCACAAGCATGTTAAATCCAGAATTTCCCGAATGGTAGCATCAGTAAAAAGGGCAAGAAAGCAGTCCACATCGAGAAAAACAAGCGGAAAATGCTGGAAGTCAATCCCCACGAGAGCAACTGTGGCGGAAGTGCCGGAACTGCATAGGAGAGAAACCCTGGCGTTACTGTGATACGAGTCCTTGAGGAGGAGGAGGAAGCGAGAAACTAAGAAAATTCCTAGTGCAGCGGACATAGCAAGGAGTGAAGCCACAGCAATTCGCTTCCTGGAGAAAGATAAAAGACACCAGATGGCAAACAGAAAAGGTTTCGCCAGCAGAAGAAGTGTCAACAGATCCAACTCCACAGAGTATACAAACACTCTACCAACTGCCGATAATAAGACAACAAGCCAGTTTGACCCTTGAGGTGAGAGGTGTTAAAGTATAGACAGACGACGATAAGAGACGGATGCTCCAGTGCGAGGTAAGTCTGGTTGACTGCCTTGCAACTGCCAAGTGGGACATTTCAGCAATCCCTCTCCGCAATACTCCTCAGAAATTCTCAGCAATCCTCTTTCGCAATCCTAAGTGATTCTCGTCACTAATCCTTACCAATCCTTCTCTGCAATCCTCAGGAATTATCTGTAATCATTCTCACCAATCCTCACCAATCTTCAGCAGTCCTCCTTCACAATCCTCCTCTGCAATACTTACCAGTCCTCACAAATCCTTCTATAAAACCCAATCCCTTGGTCGATTCTTCGATCAATCCCTTGGTTTGTCGTCCGTTTCCACCCATACATATAGAAATTACATTCATTGGCCAACGGTGTCCGAATTTTTTAATGTCAACTGAATTTACGTTTTGAATGCAGTCAACTATCCATGCATTTTATACTTAAAGTCTTCATTAATATTCTGTATGAGTATCTTTACTTTAATAGTAGAATGCTCGCATAGCACCACTTTAGAGTAATAAGGGATAGAAAGATATTGCAAAAAAAAATTAAAACACAATTGTTGTATTATTAAAATGTTATGCGTATTGTCACATTACAATATAAGGAAGAAAGCAGTTAATCACATCATGCGATATAATCTTGGACCCTCAGTTCACTAATGTTAGAATTGATCTCGTCAACATGAGCGAAATTTCCAACCTTTTGCAAGCGATGAAATATCTGAGTCTATCAAAAAGTTCTTAAGGGGTCTTCGGGAAATATGTATCCAGTGTTCTCGGCGTCTTTTACCTACTTCATGTCGCTCATTGCAGCAAATGTGGTAGAGGTGTGTGTCAGAACATCGAGAAAATGCCATCGTCTTCAGCACCATCATTGTCCTGTTGATTTTCATCGATGCTGTCTTCGCGGTTATCTGCTCCTCCTGATTTTTATTCTCTATTAAATTTACTTCCAGGAGTTGTATAGTCATCAGCATTCAGAACTGATAGCTGTTTGTTTTGAAGTTCATCTTGCAAGTGCATTTTTCGTGCAAACCGACTCTACTGCACGCAGGTCACTCGTTCCATCTTTAGTATTAACTGTCTCAAAATAATCACCTGTGGAATCGGTACCCATCGATGCAGCAAGGAGTATTGGCAGCAAAAGTGACTGGCTCTCAAAAGACGAATCCACGCAGTACTTAATGTGGTCCTACAATGTATCGCCTTTCATAAACTTCATGTGGCCACTTTTGTAATGTTTCCTCACGAGAAAAGGACTCTTCGTACAGATGGTTCTCTGATATTGCCGAACCTTTTGACTGAAGGTGAAAATTCTATCTCAGAATCGACACCGACAACAATTAGGCAGCGATGATGCAGGTCGCGGCTCCATGCTCGTTGAGAACAAGCGCAGGCCTTCGTATTCAAAATTGATCTTCGTTGTGTGATGAGAGAGTGCTTCCAAATCGATGTTCACCTCATGGTGTCAGAAAGACAACTGCCATTTTTCCACATAAAAGATTTTCTTTCTACAGTAAATAGTCTAGCTTGTGCCCACAGAAAGACTTCTGCCATATTTTTCTTTAAATGTAAATAATATGGGAGCACTTTGAAAAAACCCACATACACGTTCGTGTCAGGAGTAAAAGATAATTGGAAAACGCGCAGATACTTAAATAATAATATATTATTTTAATATGCTTGTAGGCATATGTAAATGTAAATATAAAAGTATAACATTATATTTAATTTATTCTATAAACACATATGTACATGTGATGATATCTGCGAGTTTTTCAACTATCTTTCACTCCTGTGCGAATAAGTATGTAGGTTTTGTTAGAGTGCTCCCATTGTAATTACATTTTTTTAAAATATTGCAGAAGGCGATCTATGGGTACAATCTAGGCTCTTTACTGTAGAAAGAATAGCTGTTAATGGAAAAATGGCAGTTGTCATTTTGACACCATGAGGTGAGCATCGATTTGGAAGCTCTCTCTCGTCATACAACGAAGATGAATTGCGACTACGAAGATGAATTGTGACTACGAAGATGAATTGTGACTACGAAGATGAACTGTCAATACGATGGCTTGCCTTTGATCTCAACAAACATGGAGCCACGACCTGCATCATCGCTGCCTGATTATTAGTCCTTTTCTCATGAGCAGGGAACCGGGTTCAATAACCCCCATTTTCCCCGCCATTTTATACCAGCACTGCTCCATACTCACCTCAATCACCCTCATTGGATCTTTAAGACCTCGCTGTTAAGTGCCACCCAAATCTCGTCCCTCACTCACTCCCGTCTTCACTCACTTTTCTCATGAGGATACATTACGACAATGGCCATATGTAGTTTATGATAGGCGATACATTGTAGGACCACATTAAGTACTGCACGGATTCGTATTTTGAGAGCCAGTCACCGCTGCTGCCAATACCTCTTGCTGCATCGATGGGTACCGATTCCACAGGCGATTATGTTGAGACAAATAATACTAAAGACAGAATGAGTGACCTGCATGCAGTAGTCAGTTTGCATGAAATATGCACTTGCAAGATGAACTTCAAAATAAATGGCTAACAGCTCTAAACGCTGATGACTATACAACCCCTGAAAGTAAATTTAATATAGAATACAAAACAGGAGGAGCAGATAACCGCGAAGACAGCATCGATGAAAATCAACATGACAATGATGGTGCTGAAGACGATGGTAATTTTCTCGATACTCTGACACACACCTCTATCACATTTGCTGCAAAGAGCGACATGAAGTAGGTAAAAGACGCTAAAAACACTGGCTACATATTTCCCGAAGACCCGAAAGAACTTGTTGATAGACTCAAAATACATTTGATCGCTATCAACAGGGTGAAGATTTCTCTCACATTGATGAGATAAATTATATCATTAGTGAACTGAAGGTCCGGGATTATATCACATGATGTGATGAACTGCTTTCTTCTTTATATTGTAATGTGCCAATAAGCATAACATTTCAATAATACAACAATTGTGTTTTAATTTTTTTTTTTTTTGGATGTATCCTGTTATTCCTTATTTCTCTAAAGTGGTGCTATGCGAGCATTCGACTATTAAAGTAAAGATACTCATACAGAATATTAATAAAGACTTTAAGTATAAAAATGCATGGATAGTGGACTGCGTACAAAACGTAAATTCAGTTGACATTAAAACATGTGGACACAGTTGGCCAATGGATGTAATTTCTATATGTATGGGTGGGGATGGATAATAAATCAAGGGGTTGATCGAAGGATGGATTGAGGGATTGGGATTGGTCGAGGGATTGGGATTGATCGAGGGATTGGGATTGATAGATGGATTGGTGAAGATTGCAGAGGATTGCAGAGGAGGATTGCTGGCGATTGCGGAGGAGGATTGCTGAAGATTGCGGAGGAGGATTGCTGGGGATTTCAGATGAAGATTGTTGAGGATTGCAGAGGAGGATTGCTGAGAATTGGTGATGAGAATTGCTGGTGATTGCTGAGAATTGCAGATAAGGATAGGTGAGAATTGGCGAGGAGAATTGCTAAGGATTGCAGAGGAAGATTGTGGAGTAGGATTACTTAGGTTTGCTGAGGATTGTGGAGGATTGCAGACGATTGTGTAGGATGATTGGTGAGGATTGGTGTGGAAGAGGATTACTGAGGATTGGTGTGGAGGAGGATTACTGAGTATTGGTGTGGAGGAGGATTACTGAGGATTGGTGAGTATTTATGTGGATGGAGATTGCAGTTGAGGATTATTGAAGATTGGTGAGGATGGCTGTGGAGGAGGATTGATCAACAGGATTGCCGAGGATTGCTGAGGAGG
The DNA here is from genome assembly GCA_002778355.1 of Clitarchus hookeri. Classification (NCBI taxonomy): domain Eukaryota; kingdom Metazoa; phylum Arthropoda; class Insecta; order Phasmatodea; family Phasmatidae; genus Clitarchus; species Clitarchus hookeri. The sequence continues at coordinate 62,036 of NQII01006528.1, forward strand.
AGGATTGGTGAGGATTGCTGAGGTGGAAGATTACTGAGGAGGAAGATTATTGAGAAGGAAGATTACTGAGAAGGAAGATTACTGAGGAGGAAGATTACTGAATATTGCTGAGGATTGCAGAGGATTGCTGTGGATCGCTGAGGATTGCAGAGCAGGATTTCTGGGGATCGCTAAGAACTTGTGAGGATTGCAGAGGACGAATGGTGAGGATTGTTGAGGAGGAGGATTTCTGAAGATGATTACTGAGGATTGCAGAGGATTTCGGAGGACGATTTGTGAGGATTTGCAAGGATGAGGATTACTGAGGAAAGCTGAGGTTTTGTGAGGTTTGACGAGGATTACTGTGGTGGAGGATTGCTGGTGATTGGTGAGAATTGCTGTGGAGTGTTGATGAGGAATGGTAAGTAGCGTTACTGAGGATTTATGAGGATTGTGGAGGAGGATTTCTGAGGATTGGTGAGGAGGATTGCTAAAAATTGGTGAGGTTTGCGGATGATTTCAGAGAATTACAGAGGATTGCCAATGATTAGTTTGGATTGTCGAGGATTGGTGAGGATTGCAGAGTATTGCAGAGGATGATTTGTGAGTATTGCGAAATATTGCAGAGGATATGCGAAGGAGGGTTGGCGAGAATTGTGGAGGATTGCAGAGGATTGTGGAGGATTGCAGATGATTGTGGAGATGGATTGCTGAGGAATTGCGGAGGTTTGCAGAAAATTGCAGATGAGGATTGGTTAGGTTTGCAAAGGATTCGGATTTATCGAATTAATGATGTCTGAGAAAAGCACGACAGATAAGACTGTTGATAATCCTAGCTGTTATCATACATTCCAAGTCTCAAGGATTTTACACAAACAGTTTGCGAATAGCATCGATGACAACATAGGCAGTCCAGCTGGAGTCAAAATGGTACCACCAAAATGAAATCTGGATGTTGACCGTTAAAATGTTATAAAACGAACACAGTGTCTTTATATATACATACAATCCAATATCTTGCTGGTACGAACTGGTATTCAAAATTTTAGGCAGTTTTTACTTTGGTGAGGAAATATATGTGTAATTAAATTACGAGCATGCTTGATAATACCCTGCAGAATTCGATCGAAGATATAAACATAAAATAATAACTTACCAGACTGAATGCTGAAAACGTCAGGGAAGAGAGACAGAGAGAGTGATCTGTCACCTCTCGAATCAGACGAAGAACTGTGTTGTAGCGCACTCCTGGCTACATTAATTATCTGCAGAGGGCGAGATATCATGCGACCAACAACCAATCACGAGCGAACAATTTTATGCCATCGTGAAATCGCCAGTGCAGCCTAATGGTAGTGTTGGTGGTTGAGATGTAGTGTTTAAATGGTGGAAGGGCGATGGTGTCGAGCGAATGTGAGTTGTAAGGAGGTGTAATGTAAGCCCATTATTCGCTGTAGGGAGTAGTTGGGTGGATGGGGGATGACTAGATAGTAAATTTAATGTAGTGGTGGTGTGAGGGTAAGATAAAAATATGCAATGAAGAACAAGCTAAGTCTATTGGAGAGAGGGGAGGGAGTCACCTTGACTGAGTGCGGGCGGAGGGGGTCAAGCGAACGAGAGTAATCATCCAGTAACTATTGGAGGGGTTGGTGGTAGGGGTCAGTCGTCTGCTGGTCTTCGTGTCGGGAGCTTAGTCGCTGATCTCTCCACCTGCCATTGAGCCCTGGACCTCCTGCATGTAAGTCTTTAAATGTTTTATTTTTTCCAAATTTATTAGAAATTTTTAAATTTTAAATTTTTTTGGAACTTTTAAAACATTTTTTTGTTGCGATATTTTATGAATGTTTGGGATTTTATAGGTTTAAGGCTATCCAAAGTAACATGCTTGGTGTCAAGGTCAAAGGTCAAGGCTAAAGTCACCAATGCTTTAAAATTCTGATTCAAGATGGCATGTCGAGCATAGGCGACAGACAAACTCCAGCAATGTAAACACATAACAAACGAAAAAAAAACAAGATGGCTGCATTCTACGGAATGGACGGAGGAGTGGTTGTGAGGGCTGAAGAGGGGATGGGTTGTG
>NQII01006528.1:73437-83740 GCA_002778355.1 Clitarchus hookeri
GGGGGGGGGGGGGTCACATAATCAGTCCACTTCGGCATATATAGTGGATAAAGAAAATTTGCGGGCAAAATATTATGTTATATTATGCATTTAACCTTGCAGTTAAAAATTGCGAATCTGCTACTATTCTTATTTTGCTATTAAAACTCTGGTCAGAATAAAATGATGACTTTTTATAACGCCATTATAATGTTATGTGTACACACAAGCACAATTTTCGAGATGGGCAATTTCAGAGCTGGAAAATAAACATCCGTTCTGTGCAGCTAGAGCGTGCTATCTATCCCACATAGCTTCTCTGGTTGTGGCTTCGGTGAACCAGGATCTACTTTCGTTTTAATTATGAATATAATATTATTATAAAAGGAGGCGAAGCAAGAAATTGCCGATAACGTGTAATGCATTTTAATACATATGTATTGTTTTTACCGTTTAGCCATTGACAGTGCCTACAGAAATAAAACATTGGTACTCGAAGGTTCTGAAGCTTTCAGGTTGCAGGTTTGGCGGTTCCTGGGTATAAACTTTTCACATTTCCCTTCACTACGTGCTTCACTTCTGGGCGCGTACTGCTGCTCTGCTCGTAATAACTTGATAGCTGTGATGATGAGAGGGCAATGTAGGTATAGGCTGTTCACAGTTATCTGAGCACTTTCAAAATCAACCTTTAAAAAATGCCACTGCTCCTACCCGCATATATTTTAATGGGCACACTGACTGGCAAGAGTCTAGTAAAGTTGGTAACGGTGGAGGGGAAGTAGTTCCATGCCTTAACGTTGAATTAAATGTATTAGGCAAGTATTCGTGATTACTGGAGTAATTTATTTTACTTTCAGTTTTTTTAAATGCAAATAAGTGTAAAAATTAGCAAATTTGTGAAATATTCATTTTCTAATTATTTCAGAGTTTTTCTTGACCGACGCATGAATAAAGTGGTGGCCAGCCCATGACAGCGTTAATTTTACATAGCAGAATAAATCAATGTGTCTACAAGTGGATGTTATGGGTTCCGCCTGCCTGCAACTACTGTATTTTGCGCATTAACTGTAAGGTCGACTCTTGCTCACTCAGTACTCGCCTCATCGCCTCTACGGGCAAGGCGCTCAACTGTCTTCCTGTCGGAGACTCGTCTGAACATGGCTTTAAACGGCGACGCTGGCACTCTATGTGACGGTGCTGGAACAACGTACATCCAGCATTAATATCAGTGCAGGCAATTGTACGTCCTAACACGGGGATAGATCGACGAGGGAACTGAGGCTTACCTAGTTGGTGACCCTCTGTTGCCGATGCGGGTGCGTGCGTGGCTTGGCAGGCGAGCGCAAACTGTCGGCGTGGAGGCTCTAGGCTGCCCCCCATACCTCACCCCGCCGATGACCCTTCTCCTTCCAACGTGTATGGATGGCGTCTAGCAACCATCCGACGCTACCTTCGATGTCATCAAGATTTGAATGTTACTGGACTCGAACCACAACGAAACCATATGGGATGTTCCTCAACACTCTGGCCAACGTATTTCCCGACATATAAGGGGTTGACTTTCGTCTTGGGAGAGAGAATGGAGAGGGACCTCACTATGAGAAAAGTATAACTTGACAGAAGGCATATCCTGCCATGTTTGATGAGGGCATTTTATAGGGCATGTATAGGGAACATTTTAAGATGAGTTTTTTTTTATGTATACTCTGTAATTTTGGAATTTTATAATATTTGGGGTAAGTTTGTATTGCAATGGGAGTCCATTATTAAATGTAACTTCCTGTAATTGTTATAACAAACATTATAATTGTAACATATTTTAAAGCCTGTTTGGCTGTTTGTATTTTTATAATGCTTGTAATTCTAATATGGGCAGTTTATGAAGAAAAAAACCGGAGATAAAAGAAAAGAAAACTAACAGTTTGTTAAATCATTTCTCACAACTTTGGGGGTTAATTATATTGTATTCCAATTCATATCAGATGATGGTTGAATTTTTGTAATTTATTGCGACTGCTTTATTTGTTTGTACACTGATATTTAAACTCTGATGCTCGAAGCTTTTTGGTAAGAATTATTTTGCTTAAATGAGTGGAATGGAAGGAAGGGGAGTTGAAGGTCACTGTTGTGGAGTGGTGGGGTTTCCTGCGGGTGCTCCCACTCTGTGACAACTATTAAACATAAAAGTATTACGTGTGCCTAAAGACAACTATGAATTTCTCTACGGAAAATTTATCAGCCAAAAGTAATTTTGAAAATTGTTGTTTAAGCCATTTTCACTCCCAAAAACCAAATGTTGTAGTTGAAATGAGAAGTTGAAGCTTGTCTTCGGGCATGAAAAGGTTAAATAAATTCTTCACGTGTTAAGACGCTACTACAAAATATTCGCCAGTTTTTTAATCACATGTTTTCTACCAAACCTCTGCAATGTACTCCATTAGCCAGCCAGGCGGAGTCCTTAAGGCACCCCCCCCCCTACCAAGTGATCATATGGGTCTTATTGTAAGAAGCTGTGCCTATTAAAATTAAAAAAAAAAAAATGGAATACTTTTAAGTAAATTTTTTTTCAGGACAGAAATGAAAGTTGATATTTTGTTAACAATTTATAAATTTGGTTATTGGAAAATAAATGTTGTCTTTGAAAAGTGTCAAATGTCAGCAAAAATCGTTGTAAGTAGCCCACTGTTTACGATATTTATTCTTCTGAAAATAAATGTTTTAAATTATAGCGACAATGCTGTATCTTTCGTGAAAAAATTGCTATATTCAAACCTTATAGTCACTGCTTCAAATTCTGAGGAAACACATCACATACGAAGCTTTACATAACAACTATTTTCCATCGTCTTCGCAATGCTTCCTTACGGCTGGACGTGACCTTGAGACGTTAAGATGGCCGCTTGGGTTGGTCGCCGAACGGTGTGCAGAGCTCCAGCAGAAAACGTTTTATTAATAAAACCGTCCAACGTGTCTGAGTGAGGTCTGCTTACGAATTGCATTTAAGAAACATTTCGCGTCTGTATACGTTTTTCAGTTCCTCCATTTCTCTCTAAATCATGTTTTTGTGATAGTGAAAATGGCTCAAACGGGTGTTTTCACAGTCATTTTTAGTTATGAACATTCCGGTACAAAATTTTAAAAAAGGTATAGGGGCGTGCATCAAACCTTTATTATTATTATTACGTCGTAAAATGGTAGGGTCTCAGCTGAAAGTCTCATAGAGGCGCGTTATCGACGGCAGGACTGCACGCCAGTTCAGTGCTTTGTACGTAGAGGCGATGAGAGAGTTGATGGCGCATGTCACGGTCGCCCCTAGTGCTCCCACGCTTCTAGGTCTCAGACGTGCAAAATTCCTTCAACCAGGCGACCACCTCAAAATTTTTTACTTCGGAGGCTCCTTAAGAGTTACTAGTCCGGACATATTTTCAGTACGTTTGTTGTATGCGCGTTAACGCGTATCTCAGCAAATATATGTCCCGGTAACACGGCTTTCTGCTAGAAAAGAAAAAAAAAAAAACAATTTTCTAGGCCCGTACAGTTTTGTTTTAAGTATAGTCTAAGAGAAAAAAAATCGCAAAAAAATTGCATGTTTAGAGCTTGCCTGCACAATTTCCTTAATAGGTAGGAGAAAAATAAAACGGTACACAGTGGTAGTTCAATTTGTGGGCTTTAATTGCGTGTAATAAAACTTCAATGTTACAGACCTCATTTGCACAGGAAAGCGTAGTAGCGGAAGCACTGCACGCAGGTCCAGCGACTTGCGCGTAGTATTGACTGTGAAAAAANGGGGGGGCTGGTCACGCGTGTTGTCGTCGCCTGTGCCGCTGTGCCTCGAAAGCGAAAAATAAAAAACTCGAGGCCATGTACTCTTAAGGATCCCGCCCACCTGGCGCTTGAACTGCGTTGCAGAATGTTTGAAATGCACGTTTTTCCAAGAAACTATTAAACGAGCGTCCGATGTGCTGTTTTACGAAACGAGCACACACTTCAGACGAGGGCTGTTGAGTAGAAACACCATTTCAGAGTACTCAAAAATGGCTAAAAACAGCTTTTTCAAAGCGTTGTAATACAAAATTTATACACATCAGATACATACAAAACTGCTCAAGGGCGCTGCGCTGAGCCTTCCTACAGACTTTCCACCAATAAAGTAATAAGGTCACCGCTGAGAGTCCCATAGGTACACGCAGGGCGACTAGAACACTGCGTGCCAGTTGAGAGGCTTGCGCTTAGCGGCGATGGCGGTATTTGATGCGCGTGGCAGTGTAGCCCTTATCGCTCCCGCGCTTCTCGGCCTCAGGCGCGGAAGAAAGCTCCAGGTAGGCGGGAGCCTTAAGCAGGGCTGTCGAAAGTGCTCAGTCGACGGTGAACAGCCTACAGGCTTGCAGGCGGCGTGCTGGAGCAGGCCAGCTACGCGTAGAGCACGTCGTAGACGGAGCGCGGCAGGTGCGTGGCGACGATGGCCTGCAGCTTCTCGGCCCACGTGACAGGGGTGTAGCGCGGCATGGGGAAGGTGCGGCTGGCAGCGTCCGTCAGCGAGCTCAGCACCGCCGAGCAGTCGCTCGTCTGCAACACCACACGGTGGTCCTCAAGATACAGGCACAGTGGCTTTCAATCCGAGTCTACAGTACGCATTGTCCATTAAAAGCTAGTACACACGCCACCTAAATCGTCAAGAAAAAAGTACAATCTAAGTTACATGCGAAAGAAGAAAGCGTATTATTTTGTAACGCTGAAAAAACATTTTGTTAAAATTTACTTATTTAAACTTAAAAAAAAAAAAACAATTAAGAGTACATATTTAATCAAAATTTAAACGTATTTCCATTCTCGATGTTTTTAATAGCACATCTTGATATATATATCCTTCATAAAGCAATTAATGTAAAAAATGTGCATATTTAATGTGCACTAGTATACTTTTCATGCACGCCAATTCTATTTTCATCAAAAATTGCACTTTATTATAATTGAAGCTATTTTCTTGAATTTTAAAATAACTATCACTATTTTCTAGACTGTCTAAGAGAGAAATATATTGCCAAATATCTATAAATTATTGCAATTTTCGCACCACTTTTATTTTGTGTTAAAATAGTGCTAAACAAGGTTTTTTTTTATAAATTATGTTTCTAATATATTTTAGAATATAACTTATTGACTTTAGTATGTATTAGAATTAAAATGATACAAATATTGATGAATTTTGCTAAGTAGTAAAAAATGCGCTGGCTGCACCAGAATCCGGTATTACACCTACTTCTATGAACCTCTAGATATTAAGATTTTGATTTCCTCATAATCATTTATTATATTTGGAGGTCCTTTAAAATAAATTACTTATTATGTAATGGTTGTTTTCTATAGCTTGATTTAAAGTGTATATATTCAACAAATTATTTTAAGTTCGTAATATATTTTTGAAGTAACTTTTATTTTGCTCAGGGGCCGAAGTGGCGGAACGGTTAGTCTGCCCGCCTCCCACCAAGGCAAACCGGGCTCGATCCCCGCCCGGGCAACCCTCGGACTTTCGCATGTGCGAATAGTACCACACGATGCCGCTGGTCGGCGGGTTTTCTAGGTTGACCTCCCGTTTCCCCCGCCATTGAACTCCGCCGCTTCTCTATTTTCACCTCATTTCACCCTTATCGGCTCTTAAGACTTCGTTGTTAAGATACGCCAAAATCTTTCAACTCAACTTTTATTTCGCTCAACTGTGATATTTATTTATGAAAACTAAAATGTTTTAGTGGTGAATTTTAAACACAATTTTAACATTTGTGTTTTTATAATTTATAAAGAATGTAGATTTCTGTCTTATTTTTATAATAAAGGAGTAGATTTTAATGATAATTTGCTGTGATCTATTTACAATGTTCGGAATTTTCTTTTATGTTTTGTGATGAATATTTGCATTTGTAAATATATGTTTATGCTCACATTACATTATTTTGTTTCTTTAAATTTTTTGTAGCTGTTAATATTATTTTTATTGTATAAAATTTCTTAAATTTTCTTTAAAACATTTTTCAAAATTTTTTAATTTTTTTTACACATTCGCAATTATAAAAAAAATTTTTAGTTATCATTCTTTTTATAAAATTTAAATGATTAATTTTTAAAATTATTTTTATCATAATTTTTTATATATTTAATATAACAATTTTTATGTGCACCTGTTTGTGTTAAACTTAAAACTAATTCAATATAAGCCTGCCATATTTTTTCAATACATTTTTTATTTTTAGTAACATTTTCTTTTATTTGAATGTTTTCACTTTATTTACTTACTTACACAAAATAATATTTTTTTTTCAAGATTTTCAAATTTGTTATATATAAAAATTACATAAATATTAAGTCATAAAAAATTTGATGATATAAATAATGGATTAACTGCTAGCAAATTTAAATAATGCTGTTATATTAAAACAATTATTATCCTTGTGATTAATATAAATATATAAATTAAAATTTTTAAATTGTTATTAAATACTTTAATACAAAAATGACGTATTTTAAATATTACACGTAGTAACGGACTAATTTATATCGGAGCCGAGAGAACAGATAACAGATATGGATGACAGAAGAAGAAACATATGAACGTCAACAATGCAGTGATGCAGTACAGGGGAGGATCCAAGGGAGGAGGGGATGCGGCTAAAGGGGCTTGAGCACCTCCCTTGGGTTTTGATTTTACACTGTAAAAAAATTAGACTATCCTAAAAAGGAAATATAATATTAATAACAAAGTATTGTTACGCGCTGATGCTCGCACTAGACACGAGCTCCATGCGCGGTCCGGCTCTGTGGGGATGACCCACTTCGACCCTCCCCTTCCTCCAGGCAGACCCGCTCGCTGCCACGTCGCTCGCCCGGCAGCAGGGAATTATTGACAGCGGCAACCTAGCTGGCGTCACAGCTCTTCCTCCTCCCCCTTGCTGGAGAAGCCGATGGGTTTAGAGTATGCACAAGAATATTCTGAGAACTAGGACCCTCGGCCCAACGCGGCATTTAGAGACATTTTTGGGAGATGGCTTACGACCCTATAAATATTGCAGTGGTCCAAGGGTCGGAGTCTTTTTGGAGAAGCTATCTGGCTGAGTGAGGTAACAAACGAAGTCGAGTGCGGCAAGGGACATCGGTGAAGAGGACTGACGACGACGGGGGTTTGCGAGACGACGCACAGTGGGGCCAAACAGCACTATTTTTGTAAAACAAAAAAAAAAATAAGCTTACTAAAGTGACGATATGTTATATCCAAACGATCGATAAATCCCTGAACCAGACGTTTGTAATAGTCACGAGGTCTTTGGAATGCAGCTAACGTCACAGCACATGTCACAACGTGAGCGTACATGGGTCAGTGAAGGAGAAGCTCTCTATCTGGGAAGTCGTTAAATGCATGATAGTGTCGTGTGCAGCTGTAACAACAAGGTGTGGCATAACATGATGCCTTTACCATCAGGTAACCACATTTTCGTGCAATTACATATAGGTTTTGTGAATTCAGTAGTAGTTTAATGGGACGATAAAGGCAATGTACCGAAAATGTGAAAAAGGGAAAAGTTTCTTGAAGGTTTTAATACATATCAGGGCATATCATGTTCCGCATCGTGAAATGTCTAATTATTTGACAATATACTCGCCGTAACTGTAAACATACTCATTTCTGTTCATTTTGAAACAGTAGCGGTTTAAAAAGTTGACAGCTTCTGAAAATCTAATTGCCAAGTACGCATGATCTAAAGACCCAAAACATTCGTATGTCTTTCTTCTTTGCAGGATCGGGTTGCACCGATGATGTTTCTATAACTAGACGAGAGCTTTATGATACCATGAGGCAGTCTGGGCGTGTACAAATATAGGAGCAAGTTACGGTGTTGAAAGACTTCGCCCAAATCAAGACAAAATGCACAGACGAGCGTATTTCGGCTTTCAACAAGCAAAATTCCTTTTTCGTGTCTGATTTTAAAAACAGATAGCAGCAAGCTCAAAGGATAGAAGAAAGATTTTTGGGGAAGAATAAGGACTGGCTATACTCATCAGTAGGGTTTCCAAACTACGAAAGGGTCGCTACCAGAAAACGTATGGGTCAACCTACAAGAAGTTACGCTTAATCATGTTATGCGACAAAACTACCGAAAACAGAAAACTTGCGAGCCACATGTTCAAGTGATGAGTTTTCATTTGCTGCTCAAGTGAGCTTGTGCTCTTGTGGCAAAAAGGAAGCCTCAAAAATTATAAAAGATATAACAGCAACATCACCCACGCGAGCTTCGAAATATCAAGAAGCTTACACTGAAAAAAAAATGTTTTGTGGAAACCAGAAAATGTTTTGTTAGTATTCACCTCGCCAAATAATTTTAGTGGCGACTACTAAATTATTTACTCGTCACCGCTAAACTTTTGTGGCAAGTACAAATTATTTTGTAGTGCCTACAAAATAATTTGGCAGGGTGACCCTCTGCAAAATATTTTTCTCCGTGTATAAAAAAAAATCTGAAGTCCACCAGCGAAGTAGCTCACGGGAACAGAAGTGCTTGCCATGTGTATTGATGCTCAGCTAACCAGACGTAAATACAAAATATTTGAGAGCATGATAAACAGAGGTTTCCCGCTTATGAAACATTCAGAAAGCTAAAAAACATTTTTTTCCTCCGAAAAAACACACTATGCTATCAGAAAATGTGGCTGAAGTTAACCTGCAGGCACTTCGTGACCACATTGCCTCCCGCCTTCTGGAGACTCAGAAGGACGTATTTCACAATGCAATTCAGAACAGTTTAAAACTAACTCTGATTTGCAAGTGGGCATTCGACGGTTCTCCACCATCAGAATGCAAGCTAACGTTTTCTTTTGACTACGGCAGTACCGACTCGAACGTGTTTCTTTCTTCATTTGTGCCTATACGTATAATTGATGACAACTTGAATGGATATGGTCCAACAGTTTTCTGGCAAAATCCACGACATTCGTCATCACGGTACTGTAGGCCCATCCGATTTCAATTCCAACATGAAACAGCAGATAATTCAAAAATAGAACATGATCACATCCAACGGCAAATACAACAGTTACTTATTTTTTTTAACGAGTTAGATGGCAAACAAATTGAATTTATCTACAGCATGCTTTTCACTATGATTAATGGCAAAGTGTGCAATGCCGTTACAGGAACTTGATCTACTCAGAGGTGTTTCCTTTGTAATCTCGCATTTAAAGATTTCAACAATTTGTAAAAAGTGCTGCGTCCGGAGCTAGTCGATTCTTCAAGACTCAGCTTCGGTTTATACATGCTTCACGCACGCATTAGGTTCTTTGAGTGTTTGCTCCATATTTCATATAAACTCCCGCTTGAGAAATGGCAAGCTCGTGGCATCGAGCAGAAGAATATTGTCTCAAATATAAATAAAACCACACAAGACAGATTAAAAAAAGATAGGGGATTACTATTAGACAAGCCAAAACCGGGCTTTGGCAACACAAACGACAGAAATGCGTCAATGTTTTTTTTTCCCCCTCATAATCCGGCTTTATCAACAAGCATCACTGGTGTTGACATTAACATCATCAGAAGATTCAGCATAATTTTGCAAGTGATCTCTTGTGGCCACGAGAGAGATAGATATGCGTTGAAGACAGCCCAGCTATTTGTACATAAATACCCATAGTAGGGAAGAGTCGGGTAGACTCGGTCGGCGGGTATCCCCAGCCAGTGTTAGTTTCAAATAATCCTGCGCACATAGGTAAATAAATAACATGCCACAGCGACCGCAGCGCCATTTAGCCTTATAATCGAATCAACCCGGACGCGACCGCCGAGCGAACAACACGTTACAATCGTTCATTTACCTGTGCCTATATTGAAATGACGCTCCCCGCGTCCATGTATTTTGGCCGTCAGAACACACGCGCTAGCGAAGCCGCAGGCGGTCAACACCAATAAATATTAAGGGTGGCGGACGTGTCCAAAAAAAGGATCCCGCGCCTCACAGCTGCAAAGACGGGCCACCCAAGTTTTCTGCACGTGCAGACGGCATCCGGAGGCAACGGAAGCCACCAGGGCGCGAACACAGCTGCACTGGACAGCTGCCCCAAGATACGCCGAGGTCCCACGACCCCGGGCTTCACCGCAATAAAACCCTGAGAGCTTTTGGGGCGAGCGTGCGGAGAGAATAGCGGCAAGGCAGGGGAACCACACATACGCCAAGCCAAGAGGCCACCCAAATATTTCCGCATGCACAGGACGAAGTGCTTAAACTTGTAAACCAGGATCGAGGGGCAACACCGGACCCACGCGCGCCGGAGGGCCGCACAC
>NQII01006528.1:83776-108110 GCA_002778355.1 Clitarchus hookeri
CCCCCCCTTTGTATAAACGGGAAGGAGTTGTCTCTAGAGCTCGTGAGTGAATTATAACTTGTTCAAGGAATAATAAAACTAGATTGTTTTTTTGAACTCCAATCGCCCTGTGTTTACTTCAGTAGTAAATTGGTCCTTTAGACATAAATGCGAAGACTGGGCACACGAAGTGTGTGTGGACATCGACCCTTCGGAGGAATACTACTTTTGTGACGTATGTAAGGCCAAAAAACGGTTTGGTCATCGTTAAATCTATGTCCAGGGCTACCCTCCAAAAATGTATCCACTGAAAATTGGAGCCTGACTTCAAGACTGGATATAAGCTAAGATAATGAACCTATCAGATTGTTACTTAATTATAATTGTGAGAGATATGTTGTATTTCCATTCTAGTATAAACATAAATATTTAATTATGTTGATTTTCAAAATGTCATGAGTTTTATTTATGTGGCCGGGGCTACCCGCCTCTCCCCTACGTCATGCCTCCGACAACTCACAAAATCGTAATCCATGATCCAGACATCATCCGCCACGCTTTTGTACCTATTGGTCAGCTAAGGGAGGAGGCATAAGAGGCTAGAAGCAAGGAATTTAAAAAGTACAGATATGGTTTTTTTCTGGAAGATGTCTCGAACAAAAACAAATGAAGATGTCCTCGACGTGCTGCTGATATCCTCGGACCCGTTTATTTCTTCACTCAGGCATATGCCGAAGAAGAAAGCCACGCAGTTTGATAAGGAGGTCCTGGACGTGCCTCGGGAACCGGATGTCCGTTGTGTGGTAGACGACAGCAGTGACGACACTGACAGTGCGAACGAGACTGAAGAGTCCCAATGACAGCGTTTTGTAATTACGGTACTGCCTAATTTTCTGTTTAATTTGAAATCTTGCTTTTCGTTATTACAGTAGCTTTACAAAAAACAAAAACTACTTTTGTTATCGTGTAAATCACATTAGACAATATCATCTTTTTTTCCTGTGTTAAGCATGCTTGGCCCTACTGTGCGACGATGGACTAGGTGTTTGTGGTGTGAACGGACGAGAGGGCGTGAAACCTGAAGAGTGAAGGCTACTGAGTATGAGGGCGCTCGGAAATATTTAGAACATTGCGGACTTGTGACCTGGACTCAACTGAGGTGGGACTGTACGAACATGTGATACTGACTAATATTGGAACTGCCAAATATGGACAAATAATTTATAAAGTATTCATTATGTATCAATACACTGTCTATTATGGCTGAGTTTAGTTATTTAATTACATTAATTTCTTTGAGGTAATTGTAAACTGAACTTATCTAATATGTTAATTATAAACATCGAGATATATCAATTTATTGTGAGATATTAAGACGAAAATATTTTCTATGTAATTATTTTTAGTAAATTAGGAAATTATAAATAACTATTTTATTTAATTAAGACCTCTATCCATTAACGAACCTGACTAAAAACACACTTTGAGAGAAATTGTAACAGTATTTATACATGCACTTGGTATTGAAACAGGAGATTTTGAAAAGTATTTAGATAGCATATTCCTTAAGTACTGACATTTATATGTAGCATTAAAACTTAATGTTTTCTGGTAGCACGTGTTTTGAACGTAATGCACAATGCCCACGCCTCAAGAAGCTCGTTAATGGGTTTCTTATTCCACCACTAATGCCATACACAGTTATGTGAAATGAAAGTGTATAATCTAAAATAATAGAGTAACCAGGAACTCTAAGCATATTATTAAAGTATGCCAACTAACAAAGCTCATTCAAAAACTTTTTTAGCATTTTTTTGTAATTATAACTTTCATAAACGACATTGACATTAAAAAATAATAAGAATGTAACTGGCCATACATCCCATTAACAGATGAAAAATATATTTGTAGTGTTCTTTTGTTTTAGGCTTACCACGTGAGTCAAGCAATGTTTGGCAGTTTGGGAGTAGTTTAAAAAGCCAATAACCTGTAATATGAGTTAATATGAGTAAATTTGAGTAAACAAATTTGTTAACATTAATAAACTTAGGTCAATATTAGAACAACAAATTGCATTGTTAAAATTATTAAATTGTTTTTTATATAAGTTTAAATAGATTAAGGAACTGGCAGAACTTTAACAGTTGGGACGGACGATGCCTGTAGATTTTTATATACAACTTTATTACCCTGGAAAATGGCCTTATTTCATAATTACCTTATTTAAAAGGGTATCATTATCTGTATCGTATCGTGACCAATTTTTTTTTGCTAATTACATCATCGATATCACTTCTGCCAAAATTGTATTAATTTTAAAGCATGTTAAATGTATAATTATAATAATTTACTTTATACTCACCTCGCCGCATAAGGCTAAATAATGCTAACTGCATCTTTTGTGCCATCAGTCCTTGAACTTTACTCTATTTAGTAAATTTGTGCATCTATTAATATTTATGTGTACCTTCTCGAGTGTGGTAGGCTTTCAGTTTATTTAGGACACCACATGGAACATTATGTTAAATGCAACATTGATATGTACTCCAGATAATGTTTTGAAGAATTCATTCCTGACAGGAATAGAGTTCATGAGGCCGTCCTCCTCCATATTATTTTTTGGTACGTTCGTCGCTTGTATGAGCCAGTTTCAGGAGCAATAAGCTTTGTTATTTCTTATGCAAGTGATTTTTGAATAAATTTTTCATGTATGAAAAAATGACGTGTATAAGCTGTCCACGGTAAACAGCCCTTTTGAAAGTCCTGCTTAAGATCTACTTGCATGAACATTGCGTATTCTTCCAAAATATGTAAAATTAACATTGTCGTGGGTCTGGTCACTTTATTCATGCTTTCGTCAAGTGAATGTAAAATTATTTAAAAAAAAGTAAATTCTTTACAAGTCTGTTTATTCTTGCACTTATATGCGTTTAAAAAAAAACAGAAAGCAAGAAAATCATTTTAGTATTCGCAAATGTTAACCTGACACTTTAAATTCGACGTTTGTTCATGGAACTACATTCCCTCCGTCGCTACCAACTTTACTGGGCGCTTGCCATTCAGCTGTGTACCTATTAAAATAACCGTGAACAGCCTACAATAAGTATTCTTATGTATAATCCATTCACGGTTATTTCTCACTTTTCTGAAACACTGCTAAAGATCTACTTCCAGGATATTCCTTCGCCTCGTGCAAACTAAGCTTAACTAACTCTGGAAAATTACACCAAAGAACAACGCACCGCATTCGTGCGCACCACTCAGTTGTAATAATATTTTGCATGATAACTATTTTTACTAGGCGTTACCAGCACACATGTTTTCTCACTATTTTTATTCATATTATTTATAAATTAAGCATTATAATATTCATAAATAAAATAGAAATAACCTTTACATTTAGCCTGAAAATAGGGCCTTTTATGTTAACACATGTATAAAACGCTCGTGATACATGGCATATTTAGGAAATAACTAAACACGCCATACATGGGGTGATTTCTCAAAGGTTTGATTCAAAAAGTGTGAAGGAACCTCAAATAGACTATACTTGCTTGCAAATTTGTACTGAAACAATAAAGTAGGCTATATTAAATATTGTACGCACTTAATTACCAAGTTGTTGTAATGTTTGTGTATGCGAACATGTTTAGAATTTGATGATATATAACACACCGATAAAAAAAAATGTACTCATTGTATTGCGTGAGATGTTTAACACTAATAAACCACACTTAAATCTCTACAAGCATTTAGGTACGTAATAATCATACCAGTAATGTAGTAATGTAAGACACCGGAACGCCTTTCATTACACTAAAAAGATAATTAAGTAATGAATATGTTTGATAAACTTTCTGTAACACTGACTCGCAATAATTTTTTGTCACTGGCAGCCGCTTTTTCTCCTGAGCGTGACGCCAGGCGGGCTCGGTGATGTGCTGGGTTTGCTGATAAGGAGAGATGTAGGGTGCAACGTGTACATACTATTTGAGTTCTTCGCAATGAATCTTGTACTGCATATAAGGTGGGGAGAATCGTGGCGAGTGCATCTCATTTTCTTTCTCCTACAGTAGAACATTTGGGGCGCCGCCTACCTATCATCTGGATTGCGTTGCAAAAGTTTGAAATTAGTTTTTTTTTTTTTTTAACCAAATCATTAAACGTATCCCCATGAAACCGAAGTACGAAAAGAAAACATTTCAGGCGAGGTACGTATTATACTCTCAATACACCATGCACATTATAATTGCTATTTCCGAACCCTCCAGCATAGCCCAAAACGGCATTTCACATTGCGATATCTCGTAATATACTAGTTGGAAACATCCGAAACTATTATAGGGACCTGCACTGATCCTTGCTGAAGTCTCTCCACCAATAAAAAAAAGGGCCACCGCTTAAAGTCCCATAGGTACACGCAGCACGACGGAAACACTGCATGCCAGTTCAGCGCCCTGCGCGTAGGAGCGATGGGGCATCAGGTGGGCGTGTCAGTGTCGTCCTTATCGCTCCCGCGCTTCCCTTCCTCAAACGCGCTAAAAAAACCCTCCAAGTAGGCTGCGCCCTTACCAGGGAAATCAACAGTTGAGGTACCCCGTTCCTTTCCCCAGAGAAATAGAGTNCTGCGCCCTTACCAGGGAAATCAACAGTTGAGGTACCCCGTTCCTTTCCCCAGAGAAATAGAGTAAGATAGAGATTTAGAGAGACAGAGAGAGTGAGATAGGGAGGGTGAAGCAGAGAGAGTGAAATAGAGAGAGAGCGAGATAGAACGAGATAGAGAGCCATGGAGAAGAGCTAGGGTGATAGGCCAAGTGGAGTGGAGAGATTTGGGCGGCTCTTAACATCGGGGTCATAAGAGTCGATGAGGATGAAACAAGGTGAGTATGGTTACGGTGTTGGCTTCTGGGTCCTCGGAATGGGATCACCCGTTAGCAAAATACTGGCCAGCTCTGGCCATAACTATGATAGAGGGAGACAGAAACCCCGGAATGCAAGGACGGTGGAAACGGGAACTCCCCGAGAAAATCCACCGACCCGCGGCATCGTCCGACACGATTCCCACGTGCAAAAGTCCGGGAACGAACCAACCGGGAATCGAATGCAAACACTGGTCAGTGCTTTGCCGGGATTGTTTGTTGATTGTTAGCAGGAATAATTGCCAAGTTATTNGGCTTCTGGGTCCTCGGAATGGGATCACCCGTTAGCAAAATACTGGCCAGCTCTGGCCATAACTATGATAGAGGGTGACATAAACCCCGGAATGCAAGGACGGTGGAAACGGGAACTCCCCGAGAAAATCCACCGACCCGCGGCATCGTCCGACACGATTCCCACATGCAAAAGTCCGGGAACGAACCCACCGGTAATCGAATGCAAACACTGGTCAGTGCTTTGCCGGGATTGTTTGTTGATTGTTAGCAGGAATAATTGCCAAGTTATTTGTTTGAAACATCTCAGTGTTCCAGATTAACTCTTAATTGAAACCGTTTATGAAACCAAACGAAACTTATGCATAGAAGCCTAAAAATAAGTCTGGGAATTACTTAATTTTATCACAACACAAAGATGAATCTTTAAAAATCCTACAAAGCGAACTGGTCTGCATTTATTTGCAGTGTTTCACAGAACTGTCACCCTGTCGCTACAAGCAAATAATCTATTTTCTTGAAAATGTGAAGCAGCTACATATTCGCAGTGAGTATTATTCAGAAGAAATTTCAGGTCACAAAGTATTTGTATATGTATTCCATCGAAAATAAGCTTTGGTGAAAGGATGGAAGACTTGATATGAAAAAATAGCTGGATTCTTAAAGCCAATGTTAAAAAGTGATTTTTACAACTGTGTGGTTCGGGAACATCCAATTGAGGAAACAATGCATATTGAATAAATTCGATGTTCAATGTAACTGCAACTATATGTTTTCAGTGAGGGTAATATAACTGTATACTCAAGTTTGTGCATTTTTCCTTCCTAAAAGTGTGTATCACATGCACAGAGTTAGGAGTCTCCAGTGCACGTTTGAAAATTGCATGTGTATTTAGTTAAATAAAAAAAACGGTGATTTATTTACGTTAATAATCACTTGTAATACAATAGGCAACATTTTTATTCCATGTTAAGCTTAATTGGCAATACCTAGGGAAAGTACATTTCCTAGTTTTTGGAGTAAAAACAGGAACGTGCAATTACACAGCTCATTGTGCTATAAAACGTACTAAATAGAGTAACACCTTTCATGAAACAAGATTATTAAGAAGAAAAAGTAGGCTTAAGTATTTTAGCTTGCAGAGATTAGCAGAAAAGGAATGCTCTTCGAATACTTATAAAATAACCATCACTACTAATTCCGTACTTATAGCTGAAATTGACTCTTCGTATGGAACGACATCCAAAAACAAAATACAGGAGAGCCCCCCTGACTCTAGCACTGCAAAAATAACTAACTAATTAAAAAAAAAGTTTAATATGAGATATTATCTGAACTGTCAGTGTCACTGTTAGCACAGTTGTACTTTATAAAACAGGATTGAGGTGGTATGCATCCAAATTAAGAAATGCTTTCATTAGTTGCATAAAATAATATTCTGGAATGGATGATATTGAAGATACAATTAGTATACTCTTATTGTGTGTGATCAGCTGGAGAAAGCATTCTTAGGTATGATGCATGGTAATTAAAAACCTCATGATTAAATCACAGATTTTATATAAAAATAGATTGGCACTTTTGTACAATTCGTTAGCATTAGTATTTGACATTTTCTGTATTTTTGTTTAGATTTATTGAAATTGATTCACTAAATAATTTCATTAGATGCAATTAATATTCGAATCAATACAATTCACTATTCTATTAAAAAATTATTCAAATTAATGTTTGATTATTTCAGCGTTTCTAAATTTATCCACATGACTGGCCTCTGATACCTCTTGTACCTTTAAGAACACACTGTTCATTGTTGCCAACAAAACAGTTAATACCAAATGTCTGCATAAATTGTTTTGTTTACCTGTAGAAACGTCAAGCGAAGCTCGAATGTGAATTAAATGTTATGGGCAAACCTGCACGACTATGTGTCTTACCTGAGCTCGGATAGTATGCCTTAGTTTCAGCACTTGCTGTTCGAAATAGTTTTCGCCATACTCTTCTCTCATCTCCTCGCTCATCGTATGCCACATCTCCCGGGCTTGTGCTAGCACATCATCGTCGGACACTCCCGACCCTGCAACACATTTCATAAGGAGACAGTGTCGGATGTCCTGCATGCTGGAAATATGCCCTTGTTCAGAGCCTAGGCATGGGACATGCTGTTATGAATGATAGGCTGGGAGTGGGAAGGCAACAATATAACAAGATAATANAATATAACAAGATAAGATTATTTGAATGCAGCGTTACTTTCGTACCATACTGCAGTCAACTTGAATAATTTACATAGTTCGTAGGTAATTATGTATGACTTAACTTCTCATTGAATGCAGTGTGATTAGAAATGGAAACTAGCTCGGAGAATAAGGAACGGGGGAGGGATCGGCAATGGAAAACTGAGATCAGGATGGCTTGATCGGAAGCCGAAACCGGGTCCTCCCGAATGTTACCACTGAGCCTTCTCATTTGGTACTTACGAGGGTTATTCGGAAAGTAAGGTCCGAATCACCGTAGCTTATCGAATGTCGCGCGAACATTGTAACGCGCATGCGCACCGACTCCTGGCATGCCTTGCTCGTCAAACGACGCCATTTGCATTGGTATTGTTGCAGTGTGCTGTTTACGGTGTCAGTTCAAAATGTTTAAAACAATTGATCAGCCCACCGACTGTGAAATACGGTCGGTGATTCTGTTTTTGACAGCAAGGAACGTTTCAGCAGCGGAAGTTCATCGACAGATAAGTCAAGTGTATGGCCCCAATGCGATGAGTGACAGTAAAGTGCGTAAGTGGGTGAGAGATTTCAAGGAAGGACGGGAAAATGTCCATGATGAACCGCGATCAGTGATCAGTGATCACAGAAGATTTGGTCAAAGCCATGGACGAAAAGATTCGTGAAGACCGGTGATTCACAAATTCAAATTTAGCATTGGAATTTCCGAATGTGGGTATAACAACTTTGCACAAAATTGTCTCTGAAAATTTGCAACTTCACAAATAGTGCGCACGTTGGGTTTCCAGGCTGCTTACTGAGGAACACCAAATGAAAAGAAAGGCTTGTGCTCTTGATTTTTTGGACCGATATCATAAAGAAGGTGATCAATTTTTAGAGAAGATGAAAGTGAAAGAAGCAGTTACAGACTGGTTATCCTCACAGGCGGCAGACGTCTATGACTTAGGCATACAAAAGTTTGTAGAAAGTTATGACAAATGTTTAAACAAACATGGAAACTATGTAGGCAAATAGAGAAACATGTAAGGAATTAAATAAAAAACTTTTTTTGAAAAAATTTGTAATGGTTTATTATTTATAATAAATCGGACCTTACTTTCTGAATAACCCTAGTAATTATTTGTTGTAAGGCCTAAAATAGTTAATGATACGAATGCCATTTAGTATGTAGCTTTCCCTATGTTGTAAAATTTATCACGAAAACAGTGGTTATTTCACTCTATGTAAGAGTCCTCACTTTTACTATGGACACGAATACGCATGAGCAGTGACGCGAGCAATGAAGGCGTGATGGGAGACATTACACTCGCTCCATTAACTGCTATCAGAGGAATGAATCACAAATATCATATGCATCCAAATTCTACCCCCGGTGGAACTCAGACCTGCGACATTCTTGAAAGTATATTTATACCATTAGCCTTTTGTCCCAGGGAGAATTTTATTCACTATGGTGTGATAACAAATAAAAGTAATGACACCAACATATGCTTGCAAGCCTAGATGTTCAGTGATGTTTCTACGGACAAGAGAAAGGTGTAATGACTTCCTTCGGAACACCAAGTGCTATATAAAAATAAGTGCAGAACAAATAAGTATTTGTTATAAGTTTATGGCATGCTATGGCAAAATTAATGATTGCTATAATAGTTATA
Source organism: Clitarchus hookeri (assembly GCA_002778355.1). Taxonomy (NCBI): domain Eukaryota; kingdom Metazoa; phylum Arthropoda; class Insecta; order Phasmatodea; family Phasmatidae; genus Clitarchus; species Clitarchus hookeri. The sequence goes on from NQII01006528.1 coordinate 92,795, forward strand.
CATTTTCCAAGTTAACCCCATTCGCATGAGGTGTTGTCAGCCACTCACAGCTGGTACAGTTTCCTGGCTCCACGATGATGACGTCCACTCCCCACTTCCTCATCTCCAGCCGCAGACATTCGCTGAAGGCCTCCACACCGGCCTTCACCACGCAGTGCGCTGACTTGAAAGGCGACGGAATGCGACCTTGGATGCTCGCCATGTTGATGACGCGCCCTGCCAACACAGTGCGTCTGCCTATCATATTCGTTTACGAAAACCAGCTTTCGTTACAAAACCTCTGCTAATTTGTACGGTTTTTTTTTAAGTTAAAGGTGACATGTTAGGTTGCTGATTTTCCACTTAGAACATGCCTGCTTACAAATATACGAAGCTGTGCATCGTTCGTTCATAGCCACGAGCTCATTAATTCGGGATAGATATGCGTCTTCTGTGAAGAAACTCTTATTGGTGTGCTTGGAACGACACAATTTGTGGTTGCAGATATTATTTCGAACTACAGAAGACATACAGACACAATAATGGGCTTATTCAACAACAGAGAGCAATGAATAGCAATAGCTGATCTATAACTTTGTGCTATACTTTGGAAACTGGTTTAGACTTCAAAGATTGGTATGTTTGGCATGCTTTTAACTAGGAAATCACAATAAACTATTTTTTTGAAAACATTTAAAAACAGCAGTGGTGCCGCATGACTAAAAATTGTTTCAGTGACTTGTCATTAGCAGTCTGCTTTTGAGATTCCTGTTTTGATACCGAGCATATATTCTCAAGAGAACAATGAAGCACAAAATTTCTGGCGGGGAGAGAAAGGCACAGTTTTCTCGGCGTAATGAACTTTTCACACATGTTTTCATTCCATTATAGCTGCATGCTCACCTCATATCACATCACATTCTTACGGCTGGCTGTACCTCGGGTAGGACGACCAGTTCCGCTTAGTGGCTACGCACAGACCATGCCTCAGGTAGTGCTCTTATAGGCACAAGGCTGTCTGTCTGGATCCTGTGGCCTTTGTAATTATGCCATAGCAAAGCGAAAGCAGACCTTACTACACAATTTACCAGACAGACAAGTGTTATAGCACTAACCTTTAGTCTTGCGAATCATGGGCAGGAATGCCTGGGAGATTCTGACCACACTCAACAGGTTCACTTCTGTAGCTTCCTTGTACACATTGAAGGGCACCCACTCTACCTCCCCAAACGGACTCCATGATGCATTGTTGATGATGGCCCATAGTCCTAGAGAATAAAAGTTATATAATTTGTATTCACATATTTTCCCACTTGGCTTACAGTGAAAAGGGAGTATGNCACTTGGCTTACAGTGAAAAGGGGGTATGTCCTGGATAAAAGAGAAGGCTGCAAGAATGCAAGTTATATATTTTCGGATTACACTAATGAACTGTTGAAAAGATTAAGGTGTTTGAACACTTCGCAAATGGCTGGAAATCACCGCCACATAAATTGATAAAATTAAAACATCAAAAAACTGAAAGGAACAGGTTACATTAAATGAATCGATTATTAACTGGTTTGAATTGTGTTCAGCTGCGAACTGCAAATTTGCACTGTATGAAATAAGAATGTGTGTGTATTCCTGTTGGCTTGAATTGTTGTGCTCTATCACTATTCCAAAAGTCCTGAAAGCTAATACACACAGTCGAATAACCTTATTATGACCACCTGCTAGTATACATTGTAACCGCCCTTCGCAGCACAGACAGCAGCTAGACGAGCTGGCAGTGACTCAATCAGGTGCTGATAGGTCTCCACGGGTATCTGGAGCCATGCTGTCTGCAGTGCGTCCCACAACTGTTGAAGGGTGCGTGGCGGAGGAGACAGACAGCGAACACGAAGATCGAGGTGGTCCCACATATGTTCAATTGTATTGAGATTGGGGCTGTTTGAGGACCAGGGAAGAACTTTGAAGTCTTGACCGTGCTCTTCCAGCCACGTGCGGACATACATAGCCATGTGGCAAGGCGCATCATCGTGCTGGAAGATCACATCCTCCCAAGGAAAGATAATCATCATGTACGGGTGGACGTGACAGCCAAGGACGGATTCATAACCAAATGGACTAAGAGTGCTTTCCACACGGATTATGGGACCTAGAGAATACCACGAGAACATTCCCNGGATTCATAACCAAATGGACTAAGAGTGCTTTCCACACGGATTATGGGACCTAGAGAATACCACGAGAACATTCCCCAGACCATAACACTGCCCCCAACGCCTTGTGTTCATCCAGCAACAGATGCAGGGTGTCGGTTCTCCGATGTTTCTCGCTGGACACGCTAACGTCCATCCGTGACTCGCCGGAGAAGGCTACCCATCGCCAATCAGCAGGGGTACAGTCGTAATACTGTCGAGCAAATTCCAGTCGTTTTCGTCGATGCACCTGTGTTAGCATGGGTGCAGTCACCTTGCGTCTACTCCGGAGCCCCATTCGCAGGAAGCGCACTGTGTACAACCGGCCTGTGGGTCGCATTATATACCTGCATCACCAGCCCATGTCATGGGCTACGCGCGGCAGATGGCACTTCTAGCATGTGGTCATAGTAATATGTTTCGACTGGGAATGTTGTCCATACGCCGAGCGAGGTGGTGCAGGGGTTAAACTTTGGACTCGCATTCGGGAAGACCTGAGTACGAATCTCGGTCCGACCATCCTGATTTCGGTTATCCATGATTTGCCGAAATCACTCCAGGCAAATATTGGAATGGTTCCTTACTACAGGCCATGGCCGATTTCCTGCCCTGCTTCTCTGAGCAGATTACTTCGTCTCTAACGACCTCGCTGTCAACGAGATGGCAAACTTTACTACCTACCACCATATATACCAATCTCTCGAGTTAAATTATTGGCTGAAAAGTTTAGTGATCTTAAATGTATACACAAAGCTATCATGAAAAAAATTAAAGGAAAACGTAGTGTTTAATAATAACTTAGAAAATGTTCGCAACTGTAAAAAATAAAAACTCAATAACATTTTTAGTACCTCCTGCTGTTAAAATTTAGATCACGCAAAAACACAGTTATATAATTTGGAAAGAGCTATTTCAATATAATAGTACACCAGACTAAATNAAATTTAGATCACGCAAAAACACAGTTATATAATTTGGAAAGAGCTATTTCAATATAATAGTACACCAGACTAAATAAGAATAGTAAAATAAAAAATGCAAGTATTTGAAGAATATTTACTTATAAAACTTGTAGCAAATAGTACGCCGTATCCCACAATCAGCATTTAATATCTACTCATTATTAGCAGCTGGCCTTTCGAAACAGACACAATATATGTTGAGACGATTCATCACTCCAAAGATTAAGTTCTATTTGCGATGACAAAAATATAATTCATCCACGTAAACGATAGTACAATTTTCGTTTCTGAAATATGGCATATTTCTTAAATATTCGTTGCGCTTCTGTATGTGCCAGATTTCTCAAAAAATTAGACACTGCGATTTAATTTTATTTCCATGAAAACCCAAAATTTATAAAAATTGTAGCTACTTTCTTCATAAACGACATCAAATGAAAGTTATTCCCAACACCCTTTCATCTCTAATGATATCGGTGGTACTCTGAATACCAATTATGGGGCCGCGTTCACGGGCCGCGTTCACAGGTTTGTGAGTGAATAATATGTTACATAGCACTGTGTAAAAGTAATCTCTCTTTTCAAGTCAGATACTAATAATCATAAAACCGTGCTCACAATTTGGAAACAATCTGTACACCCGGATTTTTACGAACTACGTATGGTTGATTATAGACACACTGCTTCGTAATGCTACGTAACAGGATCAAGTATTGATTTTTACGAAGATTTGAAGAAGTAAAATAACAAGGCTCAATCTAGTAGAATTTCTTAGTCGAACAACATGAAATGTAAAGTTATGTTTATATGAGTTTGTAACATCTGTCAACGCCCAATCATCAATCTCTGATGTTAGAAAGAATTTGACCGTCATGTGTTTCCTATCAAAGTCAAAATTACATAAGGATGCACGAACGAAGCGAGCATGTAGGTCGGGCAGGAAGTTGNCATGTGTTTCCTATCAAAGTCAAAATTACATAAGGATGCACGAACGAAGCGAGCATGTAGGTCGGGCAGGAAGTTGCTATCATGACGTAATCCTTTCAGTGAGGATCTTGTATAGTTCTTCAGTAAATGGAGATGGATGGGGTATGTTACAGTCATACTTGTGTGCTATTTTAAAATTATGAGATGAAGATTCTCGAAATGTGACACTTGTGCTACACACCTTGCTTGGTATGTGGGTGTCCTGACAGGCACCCAGGAACTTTGCTTGGGGAAGGTCAGCATTGTCCCGAGCGGGCAGGAGAGGAGGGCACGGAGGTAACACAAAAATAAACAAATGTAACTCTAGAAACTATAAACCAAAGAAATTTGCCAGATACATAAAACTCTACATCGCACAAATAAAAGAGAATCAGTGTTTCCTACGTAGAGAGATTTGGGCGGGCGGCTATTGAGAGCCGATGAGGGCGTAATGAATTGAGTATGGAGCAGCGCCGGAATGCAAGGGTGTGGGAAACGGGAGATCCCCGAGAAAACCCGCTGACCAGCGACATCGTCCAGCACGATTCCCACATGCGAAAATCCAGGAGCGACCCCTCTGGGAGTCTAACCTGATTCGCTTAGATGGGAGGCGAGCAATCTGACAACTACACCACCGCGGCACCGTTTCCTAGGTGAAATTGAACGCAATTAAACAATAACTATGGAAATATTTAACATTTTACTTAAAATTAAGTTTGCTCTTATCCGAGTAAGATTTTAGTCACGCCATGGGATACCCGCTTTTATTCATGCGATGTGATCTTCACTGTACTACCTCTGTGGCTACTGTTAAGGAGTNCACGCCATGGGATACCCGCTTTTATTCATGCGATGTGATCTTCACTGTACTACCTCTGTGGCTACTGTTAAGGAGTATTCGTTTGCACATTGAAACACCACACTGGGGAATATATTTTAAAAACAAAAATTACGTTACAGTACAATAATAAAAGTAGAGGCTACACTGAAGTAAAACAAGNGGGGAATATATTTTAAAAACAAAAATTACGTTACAGTACAATAATAAAAGTAGAGGCTACACTGAAGTAAAACAAGCCTAGAGATGTGCTATAAAATTGACCACCTCAGCTACCGATTCATGAACCAAAAATAGTTGTACTCTCAAAATTTTATATCTGACAATTTTATTTCCTATAGTCACTTTTTCTTGCTGTCTGCTCGGTGTCTTGTTACCATTGGGAGGGGTCCGGACTTCCTGAACCACTCCCTAGGATGCGCGCGTGGTGCAGATGCCTAGGGAAAGAGCCACGAGGCAGACTGTCGTATTATACCTTGGGCGCCCTGCGGCAGGTTGTCCTGGACGTACTTGAACGCGTCGTGCACGTCGTCCTCCGCCGTCACATCCAGCTTGAGCACGCGCAGGCGACCCGAAGACGCCTCCTTCAGCCGCTGCGACTTCTCGCCCAGCGCCGGGAAGCCCGCGAACACTGTGAAGCCCTGCAACACAACCGACACTTGCAGTCGGCGTCTCACCGCAACATCCTCGCATGCGCAGTGTTTTGGGCCCCCCTTTAGTGCCAACTGATCACTGACATCTGCTTTCGATGATTTATTATCCTCCTGCCAGTTTCGAGCGCACTGCATCCTGTATTATCTAAATAGTTCATCTGTTTTTACCAGTGGAGTGGAGAGATTTGGGCGGCTCTCTTAACAGCAAGGTGTTTTATCAGTGCACTTTTAAAAAATTCGTAGGCATTATTAACCAATAATATTTCAAATTAGTAAAATAATACTAAGAAAAATAACTTACTCTACAAAATATGAATATAATAAAAAAAGATGTTACAGCATATTGAAATTTTTTTGGAAAGTGCCGAGGAGGAAATATCAACATGAAAAAGGAAGCTTTCTTAGGGGTGAATGGATGTAGCAAAACTTGGCANGAAAGTGCCGAGGAGGAAATATCAACATGAAAAAGGAAGCTTTCTTAGGGGTGAATGGATGTAGCAAAACTTGGCAGAAGCTATCCGAAGGTTAAAAGCTAATGATAATGAAACTGTAAAGTACTTTTATACCCCATCAAGGACTCTAAGAAGGAGACTTGTATCCATGGACATTAAAAAGCTGGGACTAGACCCACCAATCATTNTACCCCATCAAGGACTCTAAGAAGGAGACTTGTATCCATGGACATTAAAAAGCTGGGACTAGACCCACCAATCATTTCAGCTGTCCACCCATCTGTTCCGTATTTTTGACGGTTTCCACGAAAGAAAGAATATTAAGTAATATTGCCGTCGGCAGCTAGTACTTTGGTTTTCAGCATGATGTAAGTGTGAAAAAAGGGGGGAGAGACAGAGAGAGGATTAAATTTCAATGGGTTTGTTTTCTCCTATCTTGAAAAAGGTTTGGAATTAACACAGGTATCACTGCAATCACTACAGTGACTGCCAAATATCATGTTAGCTTGTAGAACTTGTTTAAATCCGGCCCTACATGCGATACTTTTAATTTTTGTAATTTTTTATTTAAATAATTTTTTTATTATAATAATTTTTATTAAAATATTTTTTATTAAAAACTTTTATTTAAACAGTTTCTTCGGTTACGGGTAGCTGGAATTGTCGGCCGTTGGTTGGGAGCGGCAAGAGAGGAGATGAACATGGCTGCCGACCGCACCTACCGAGATGGCGGACGGTGGCTGTGATGCCTATCAGAATGGTGGACTGCAACGACTAACATGGCCGTCGGCCANCCTACCGAGATGGCGGACGGTGGCTGTGATGCCTATCAGAATGGTGGACTGCAACGACTAACATGGCCGTCGGCCGCGCCTACTAAAATGGCGGAAAACTCCTACTTCCTGCTACCAGATGCTTGTGCCTCAAAAGGATCAATCCTATACTTCTAAATTCAACGTAAAGCAGCCATTTTTCCGATAATCTAACAGAGTTATGTGGAATGAGTTTTATTTTATTGTACGGCGATTTTCATCTCAAATATTAAACCAAGCTCGTCTAAATTAAATAAATGGCAAACGAATATAATATAAAGAGGAACTATATGAATTGATATTTTCGAAATAAGTAAACGTGTGATTGTTTTGTTTCGAAATGAACTCATGATATAAAATTTCAGCTTATTTTTAAAAAAAGTTACGTAGGATGCATTCCTGGATATTATGATAAATATTTACATAACAAGATATACATTTTAACCAAACTCGCAGAATCGATTTTCAATAGTCTAAACTTTGACTTTACAATTGTGTTGTGTATTGCTGGTTTCGTCAAAGGAAATTAAATGTAATGTCAAATGGTAAAGGTTTCTTTATTGTGTAAGCGCCTTTAGAAGCATTTATTTGTTGTTGTTTGCTTGCTGTTGTGTTGACTCGTACCATAAACATTTCCGCGTATTTTCGGGTCAATGCTGGTGAATGCTGTGATTGTTGTTTCTCGTGGTTTTTGAACACCAGCCCGCAAATTTCAAAACTGAATAATACGTATTACATAAGTTGTGCATTTTTTAAATGTCTTTATTATCGTGAGAAAGATTTTAATGAATGTTTGATTTAAAAAAAAAAAAACTAATATTACATAGCATATATATGTATGTGTGTGTGTGTAAAACAATGCAATTGAGGCCGTTTGCCTTAGCCGCTCTTCGAGAAACTTAAACTAAATAAAGCCCCTGGTCGACTTGATCCTCAGCTCTTTCATCGTGGTATACCTGTACTCCCATTTACAATATATGAGGCCCGAACCACCATTTTAATACTACTAACGTAGGTGATGGCATGTCTTCGTGTTTTCGGAAGTAAATGGCCGTTTTCATACCTCACACAACTACTGAGTTTCGGAATGGAGTAAATGTATCATGCTGATCCAACATTCTACACAGAGCACTGTAACACGACACCTTCACTTACTGTGCAAATGGCGTGGGTGAGAATTAATTTTATTGTGATCTTTATAATCGTCCACAGGGAGAATTGATTGCGGACATTGTGCATTTTGGTGATTTAATTTGGAACAACCAGAAATGAAGTTAATTTGCGTTAAGTAGCGCAAAGTTTGCATTTCACGATATATCCCTGTGTTTTAGTTTGCAAAACTCTCTGGTTAGCTGCACAGTTTTGTGAATATGCACCGACTGTAGGGACCTTTGTTTTNGTTTTAGTTTGCAAAACTCTCTGGTTAGCTGCACAGTTTTGTGAATATGCACCGACTGTAGGGACCTTTGTTTTGCCCCCCCCCCTTTTCTAAAACAAAATGATTAAGAAGAGAGAGCTCGGTCCCCTTACTGAAAAACATAGGCTATAATAAAAAAATGATTAAAGATTAAAATAATTTTAATGAGAAAGACTGCCAGGGTTTAATTTAAAGTTAGTGGTGTGAGTTCACGACTATTTAATTTAATAAGTTAACCTACAAACATAAATAAATAAAAAACTGCCACCCTCCCAAATAATTAACAAAATTGGCATCGATGGTTAGGTTCAGACGAGGTTATTTATCACGTAATATGTCGAACAAGATATATATCATAGTATTCTAGTCACTAAAGCAAAAACATTAATGCAATAATAGTTTTTTTTAACTTTTGGTGTTTTTCTAGATGCGTCACATTTTTAAACAAATTTCCACTCAGAGTTTACATCACATTAACGCCACCGTCACAGTTTCCAAGGAAAAAAAAACACAGGTTACTTTTTCTGAAAACCCTGAAAACCGGAAGCCACGTAGGCGTCAAGAGGCGACCTTCGCTTCATGGCACAACTACTTACATCATCAAATGACAACCAGCTCTAAACCGTAAATTACCACTATCTATCNACCTTCGCTTCATGGCACAACTACTTACATCATCAAATGACAACCAGCTCTAAACCGTAAATTACCACTATCTATCAAGACATTCTCTACCCGGTACCTACGCATTCATTATATTTATATCCTAGAGTTATGGTTACACATGTTTCACNTATCAAGACATTCTCTACCCGGTACCTACGCATTCATTATATTTATATCCTAGAGTTATGGTTACACATGTTTCACTGCGTTTTTACAGCAAATTGTTATGCTATTTTTCTTTCTGGTTTATTATTGATACTGAAAATAAATTACTTAACAGCCTCGTGTACGAAGGAAGTAATATAATTTTCTGAATAAAAAACGAATATGGTTTGGGTTGTACACCGCGCGGTTTTACCCAGAAAAAGCCAAATACGATGGGCCTTCCTAAGTAAAAAGTGGTCAGAACCACACGGTTACCGACTTGGTGATTATCATTTGAATTGTACTTTAAAGTGGACGTAATCCATTATTTGTGCTGCCTTTTCGCCTAAAAAAAATNTGGTGATTATCATTTGAATTGTACTTTAAAGTGGACGTAATCCATTATTTGTGCTGCCTTTTCGCCTAAAAAAAATTGAATTAAGCTTTGGTATGCATGTGGTTAATATTTTTCTGGATTGTAAGATGGGACGTGAAATGAAAAACAGTACTTAATAACTGATCAATCAATCAAACACAGGGGCGAAAACGAAAGTGTCTTTTTACTGATTGCACTAAAAAAATCATAAAATTAGCCGACAATAAATGAATTGCAAAAAAAAATTATTCGTCTTTTTTTACGTTAAATTACTCTGACTACCTTTGCTTGGAGATGCCGGCATCACTCATAANTGGTGATTATCATTTGAATTGTACTTTAAAGTGGACGTAATCCATTATTTGTGCTGCCTTTTCGCCTAAAAAAAAAATTGAATTAAGCTTTGGTATGCATGGGGTTAATATTTTTCTGGATTGTAAGATGGGACGTGAAATGAAAAACAGTACTTAATAACTGATCAATCAAACACAGGGGCGAAAACGAAAGTGTCTTTTTACTGATTGCACTAAAAAAATCATAAAATTAGCGGACAATAAATGAATTGCAAAAAAAATTATTCGTCTTTTTTTACGTTAAATTACTCTGACTACCTTTGCTTGGAGATGCCGGCATCACTCATAATCTGAATATCAGATCGATGTCCAAGTACCCTGGAATCTCTCAACGAGGAGATTCCGTCGGGCGGTTACAATTTCTATGCGTAACCACCATGCGAAGTACCACGGCCTCATGCAGTGAGCTTACCAGCTCGTCCAGATGCCTCGCTGCGGTGTAGCCCAGAGGAGACTCGCAGCCCGTGATGAGGAGGGCCTTGCCAGCCACAGTCACCTGCAACAAGCGCCACTCCACTCGTTCAGCAGCTTAGTCTCATTAGTAGTAGTGTGATGACGGGAAGGGGGTAGGAAGTGCGAATGCGAGATACACATTAGCAACTCTCCATGTTTCAACACTGGGCTGCTTTTATGCCAACAGCACCAACAAAAACAACGTGGACAGGATTCGAGGTTAGAATTATGTTTATGTAAATACTTTTACTTGATGTACACGTCACCTAACCTAGTTTCAATGCAACTAGAATATTCAAGTTAGTGGAAATATTTTACTCACAAGAGAACTTTCCTCAAGGCTTACACACAGTAGGTCACAGTTCGATTCTTGTAAAGATGTTGGAGCACACATCCTCTGAGTATGGTGACCGGCAGACGACTGAATCCCACCACTGTATTTAATTGGCTATTTAGANAAATCTGCGTAGGTTAGTTTCATGTATTATTATATTAAATCTAAAAGTTAAAGTAAAAAAAAAAAGTAAATACTGTTTTATGATACCAAGCAATACATTAATGCTCCAAACAGTATAAGTCGAAGTTTTAGAGCGTGATTTAAGATGATGAGGTACAGTTCACCACAAAATTTCTTTCACATGTTTGAGAAACAGATTTGCGTGATTAGAATTACTACTCAATATTACTGATTATTTTTAATGGTCCTATTCATGAGTGATTTTAGAAGGTTTAGAACCGATATAAGATGTATGTAAAATTAAATACTTAAATAATCTACAAGCATTACTAAACGTAAAAATAATATTTTTACGGATTTCCTTCGCATATATACGGAGAGGCTAGTAACAATATTTCTGAGTGAAATAGTGTGTTGCAAAAGTTTTATGTAAAGTATTCCACAATAAATATAATACAATATTGTAAATATGCATTGGTCTAGGTCACGCATGATTTTACTTAAATAATGTTATAACTAAATGCAGGAGAATAGCACGGTAACATAGTTGAGTTCCTGAAAATTGTTCAGGCGTTGTTATTTATTTATTGGAACATGTTAACTTACCCAGCTGATGAATGCAAGTTCAACGCTAGTGCCTTCTTTGAGGGCGGATAGATTATTATACCAAGATGTTTTCCGTAACAATGCTTGTCGAAGTCACGTAATTAAATCAGGTGTTCACTGCGCAAAGCATGATCAGAGTGCTTCATTAGTGCTGCCCCCTTTCCTAAATATATTTTATACGATGGTCAAGAACTCGATAGTAGAATAAAATACTTAGTTCTGGGACGTGGGACTGTGGACTTTTTGGTTTACCCATCGAAGTGTCTCAAGTCCACTTAGCTAATTTGCTGACATTTTGGTTCTCACATCGAAGAACCTCGAATCCACCTAGCTTATCTGAGGTCTTGTACAGGCAATATAGTAATATTAATTGTAATAATAATAATTTGATTTGTAAAGTTTTACTTTTTTTTATTTATTTTTTATTTTGTGGGAATAAAGGTGACTTTGTGGTGAAACCATCAATTTCGAAGGTTATTTTGGGGTAAAACGAGATATTTTGACATCCGTGATGTCACAAGATGGCCGCCGCACGAGGTCGTTCCTGCTCCTCAGCACATGTTTTCCCACCAGTAAACACCCATTAAGACCAGCGAGCAAGTGGAGGGTATGTACCATTCGTCAAATAGTGTATCTGTGACCAGCTTCCCAACAACAAATACGTAAATGTATTTAGTACTAGCCTGGTTTGTTTTTCTTTACTGTACGCGTGATTATTATGTCAAAACGAAACCTCAAAAAGAAACCTCAAAATGAAACCTTCAATATTAACCTCAAAACCTCGAAAATAAACCTCAAAATGATACCTTAAAAATAAACCTCAAGATGAAATTTCAAAAAGGACTCGGTAGACTTTAAACGGATCTAAATAGACATCATACTTTGGATTGAACCATAGCCTAAAACACGGTGTGCTATATCGAACTTATTCGGCCTGTACTGTCCTTGTGCATTCCAAGTTTCAAGGGCCTAACCCTAATAGTTTGAGGATAGCAACGTCGAAGATGTAGGCAGATCAGCTAGAGTCAACGATGGTACCATCAAAGGTGAAGTCGAGACGCTGGTCGTAGACGCTATTTAACGAACGTTTCAGCTTGATATCTACCGTTCAATAGCTCGCTAATCTGAAAATGTACTTAAAATATGAGCAGATGTTTACTACTTTGGTGGGAAAATATACGTGTAATTACGAGCACGGCTGATAATACCCCGCGAACTGCTGTAATGGAAGAGTCGAACATTAACTAACTTATCAGACCGAATGCTAAAAACATTACAAAAGACAAAACAATGTGCCGCCCTCGCATTAGACAACAAACTGTGATGTGGCACGAATTTGGGCACCTAATTAATTTGTAGAGGTCGAGATGTCACCTGACCAACAGCCAATCATGAGCGAGCAATGTGACGTTATCATTAAATAACTAGTGCCGTATATTGTTAGTGGTGGGGTCACACTAAACTGGGAAAATGGGGGAGGGGATGGGTGTATGGTGTGATGTAAACCCAATGATTCGTTGAAAGGAAGTAGTTAGGTTGGGTCAGAAATCTAAATAGCCAACAAAATATAGTGGTTGGCTTCAGTCATCTGCTAGTCATCATACTGGAAGTATATGTACTCCGCCATATTTACGAGAATCGAGTTGTGGGGCTTCCATGCTTAAGTCTTAAGTAATAATTTTTTTATTTTTTCCCAACATTTTCTTACCTTTTTCAATTTTTTTTAACTTTTAGTTGTTTATAATTTTAAAAACATTTTTACTACTTTAGCATTTTTTTTATAATAGTCCGATTTCATTGAAGTTCAAGGTCCACTGTTGTCAAGGTGAAGGTCACAGAAATACAACTTCGTGGTTGGGGGTCAAGAATGTAATTTTTCCCTAATTTTTTATAATTTTTTTCTACAATCTTTAGATGGTTTGTTTTTAAATTTACCCAAAGTCATCGTAGTTCAAGGTCATGGAATCCAATATGGCTGTCAATGTCAGTAATGTAAACAAACATGGCCGCTATCCTCTTGATTCTCTGGGCTTGGCTCAAAGCCTTTTGTCTGCCTTGCTTATTTGTGGACTTTTTGGTTCACACATCGAAGTGTCTCGAGTCCACCTAGCCAATTTGTTGACTTTTTGGCTCCCACGTCGAAGAGCCTTGAATCCGCCAAGCTGGGCTGAGGACTTGTACAGGAAATAAAACAAGTAAAAATATTCTAATTGCAAATTTTTACTTTTACATTTAAAAAAAATTGTTGGGACAAAGGCAACTTTAGGGTGAAATAGTTTATTTCTGAAGCGATCTGGGGGTAAAAAGGGATACTTTTACAGTCTTGACGTCACAATATGGCCGCCGTGCGAGATCATTGACCCTCTCCTCAGCTCCTCACCCTCGCTCCAGGCTCAGAATCTACTATTTTATTCTACTCTCGATGTACACTTGCANACCCTCTCCTCAGCTCCTCACCCTCGCTCCAGGCTCAGAATCTACTATTTTATTCTACTCTCGATGTACACTTGCATGTACACTTGGAAAGTGTGCATTATAAACTGGCAAATTCTCGCCTGCAGTCATTCACCTTCTGAATAATACATTTNATGTACACTTGGAAAGTGTGCATTATAAACTGGCAAATTCTCGCCTGCAGTCATTCACCTTCTGAATAATACATTTTAAATTAACACTTTCTGTAAATTAACACTTTCTGTACTGTGTTATAAAATGACAATTTACTTCCGGTGACGTTTCGAACAGGCAATATGGTTATCGAAAAGTACATAACAAATAATAATGTAATGTGGGTCAAGTTACAACAAGTAAGCATTAATTTTTGGCTACATTACGCACTGATGTAATATGATTTTAAGGATGATCGTGACTTGGGATTATATAGTAAAGGCTTATTCTGTATTGCCCACGCAAAGGGAATGTGGCTCCAGTGCCTTGCTAACATACAACAATTTTCACAATAAATATTTTGAAAATTAAATTTTAACATGTACATATATTAGTTTATTTGGCAGAAGGAAAGTATGTAAACAATATTAGGAATGAAGCCACTAATAATACGGCCTCTTAACTACATTAGTGAGATGCCGTGGTAATCACGGTCACAAATAACCGCCGTGGAATTGACGGCCTGTCCTTATACATATGCAGAGTTATTTGTGAGGCAAGCAGGCAAAGAAACCACTTTTAGAACAAAAAAAACTTAGTCGCTCTTTGCCCACCCAGACATGTCCTCGGCCAAGCGGTGGCACTGTAAAAAATGTTGGCAGTTTTACAAATAAATTTTGGAAACTAGTTGCCAAGATAATTTTTCAAACGTATAAGTGCATAAGAAGAGTAAATTTTTACGTATCTCTATAATGTTTAAAATTGATGTTAAATTTGAGCAGGCATGTACTGTGCACTTCAAAGTTATTATGAGCTTTGAGATACTTAAACAATTTGTGTTTCATAAAGCATCTGTTGTTAAGATGCAATATTTTATCTGTAGTGTTACAAAGAATTTCTGGCAACTAGTTTCCATAGAATTTGATTAGAAAATGCACAAAAAAATGTACTGCGTGGGAGAGCGCTGTAAAGAAGAATGGCCGCAGTGCGCGGGACTGACCTTGAGGTTGTGGTAGAAGAAGACGGCGGACAGCACGACGATCAGCAGCCAGAGGAAGACGGCGAAGGTGGAGGCCTTGGAGATGGACAGCAGGTTGAGGACGGTGGAGATGATGACGGCGGCGGCGTGCGAGAACATGACAGGTAGCAGGCACCTGTCGAACAAGTCCCAGGGCACCTCCTCCTGTCGCCCGGCGGCCATCCTGCAACAAGACCCCTGTCGTCACCTCCTGCTCATTGGCGACTACACTTACACTTCCACGTACAACTGCACGCTGGCTTCCCGCACACCTGGAGCAGTTTTCCACTCCCAATATACGTGGGAGCGATAAGGGCTACACTGTTACGTAGATCAAGTACGCCATCGCCACTAGGTGCAATGCTCTGAACTGG
>NQII01006528.1:110040-120310 GCA_002778355.1 Clitarchus hookeri
TCTCATCGTTACGTAGAGATGCTACACAACTTCCTGGAGCCGAAACTGAATGAACGTGGAAATCCTGCTGTATGGTTTCAACAGGATGTTGCCACCGCTCGCACAGCAAGAGAATCTACGGCAGTCCTAAGACAAATGTTTCCAGGGCGTTTAATCTCACTGCGAGGTGAAATTCCGTGGCCAGCTCGTTCACCCGATCTTACCGCCTGTGACTTCTTTCTCTGGGGCTACCTGAAGAGTAGAGTCTACAAAAACAAACCGATGACAATCGATGAACTAAAAGCTACTATCCTACACGAAATCGCGGAAATTCCACAAGAGATGACGAGGAGACTAATGCGTAATTTCAGAGTGAGGCTTCAGACATGTATAGACAGTGACGGTCGGCATTTGAGTGAGATTATTTTAAAAAAGTANGTGAAAATTAAAAAAAGATTATGTTTAAAAATTAAGTGACAAATAAAAAAGATTATTTTTAAAAATTAAGTGACAATAAAAAAGAGATTATTTTTAAAGATTAAGTGAAAATTAAAAAAAAAGATTATGTTTAAACATTAAGTGAAAAGTAAAAAAAGATTATGTTTAAAGATTAAGTAAAAAATTAAAAAAAGTATGTTTAAAAATTAAGTGAAAATTCAAAAAATTTAATCAAACTAAATGGCAAACATAATTATTTTAGATGGTTTGTAAAATTTTGACTAGAATGGTTTGTGTATTTATTATTAGCCTTTCAAATTTGGGAGTTATTTCTGCCGCTCCCTTATATATTAATAACTTTGCCCTGTCCTTAGAATTTTGCGACTTGAAAGGGCGACACTTTTGTACGGGGTATATGTGTGTGTGTGTGTGTGTGTGTGTANTATATATATATGCATGCTGGGGGTGATGGTGGCGGGCTATGTAGCAGTAGTGGCGAATGTCCAGGGGATTTTTTTTATTGTGTATGTTTCGGTAGAATGGGTGTGTCGTTTGCCATACTGGAGGGGTGTCCTGAACGATTTCATATTGGACAGGTTGTGCTTTGTGTTGCGGAGCGGTGAATATATTCGCTGTGGGGCAAAGCCTGATGCTATTTTGGCTGTGTCTCTTGGGTTTTTGTTTTGCGACTGCTGCCTGACCGCACGCTGTACTGCATTGGCGCGACGAGTTGTCGTTTATCGGTATTAATGGCCGACTCTCCCCTTTCAATCTGTGATCTCGTCTGGGGGAGGAGCGCAGTGGGCATCTTGGCAATAACTAGTGACAGGACTGGCTACCCTCGGCTGCGGGGGATTTTTTGTCGGTATGTATGCGCGTGGGTCTGTGGAGCGCTCTATTTTATGTATATGATTTAATTTCGTGGCTAGCTAGTACATATATAGAAGTGCGTGCGCTCACCCATGTACCTCGCTGTGCAATTAACTCTGCAAAAACGAAATATTTCCCGCGCGTACAAGTGCCGGCTACCTTCCCTTACCGCGCGCGAGCGCAGACAAGTTGGAGGTACAGCTGCGCGTGCATGCTCTCGAATGCCTGGACAAGTTGGGGAGAGACAGATGTATGCGCGTGACACATGTATGCTACAGTGCAATTGGCACTATATGCATGCATATATATTTGTTGTAGAGATGCAACCTGCCCAAATTTTCTTATATATATAGCTTGAATGTTATAATGATGGTAATTTTTTCATGCTATTAATTTTTATACATATATATTTTGCACATAAACAATGTGTGTGTGTGTACGTGCGTGCATGAATGGTGCCTGTTGTTATTTTATACGATGAGTTTTTGTCTGGAGAGTGTGTAGGCCGATGCGAGTACTTCTTCTGATAACAGTGTGATGCCGATCCTTTTTGGCGATTACAAGTTTATTGTATGGCGAGTACGTAGGCCGATGCATGTATATACGCCATTTCATCTCCGAACC
Source organism: Clitarchus hookeri (assembly GCA_002778355.1). Lineage (NCBI taxonomy): Eukaryota > Metazoa > Arthropoda > Insecta > Phasmatodea > Phasmatidae > Clitarchus > Clitarchus hookeri. Next base: position 111,952 of record NQII01006528.1, read on the forward strand.
CATTACATGTGATGGTGGTTGTGTGGTCAAGACGCTGGCCTGGCAATCCAAGGGGTGCCGGAACGATTCTGCATGCCTCCTGTATTTTTTTAATTTCGAAACACCTAAAAAAAATTCCTAACGATCCTTGCAGCCATCGGCTGAACTCACATCCCCGATGCTAGCGTGGCCATGCAGGCGACGAGTGTACCAACTCACATGTACAAAATAGCCGTGCCGATACCAGCGCTCCTAGCTGCCAATTGCATAACAACAGACACTCTGGTGGGCGTGGGAATCAAATATGGCAGCAGACAATTAAGTATGGCTTAGCACACTCTGGTGGCTGATGCGGGAATCAATTATGGCCACCTAAAGCAGACGACATTGACGATGACGGAGGGCGGGAAAAGTAAGAGAGGGGTGGGGACGAGAGAGAAAATAATGGAGACTGGAAGGAATATGAGGAAAAAGGATATAATGGTTGAGAGGCAGAAAGGAATGAGAGGACTCAAGAGAAATAAAAACACAAGAGAGAAATATGAAGGAGACCGGAAGGAATATGAGAAAAAAACCGAGGGATAGAATGGACATGAGGAAGGAATGACAGAGCGGAAGAAAAAGGAATTGGAATGATGCAGCGGGAGAAAAAGAATCGGAATGCAAGAGCGTAAAGTTCCAAGGTGGAATGATAGAGCAGGAGAGAAAAAGGGAAATTCCAGAGCGAAAAAGGGAAATTCATGAGGGAAAAAAAGGGAAATCTAAAATGTTCGCCATTGACGAGAAATGACAGAGCAGGAGGTTGCCGCATGATGTCATCCAATATGGCTGCCATGGCTCCCCAACTAGCAGCCAGTTGCAGCAGAACTCCCTATTTCTAACTACTCACACACGTTATATTTTTCGTCCTATTATGGTTCGAAATTCGAAAAATCCTTTCTCCACCCAGAAGGTAAGCTATCCCTAAATGTTCATGGTTTTTGCTACCAGCGGTTTTGGCTGTGTGTTGATGAGTGAGTCAATCAGTTAATCAGTTAGTAGGGACACTTCACTTTATAGAAAGAGATAAGTGTATCGAGTTTGGTAAAATTACGTGCTCAGGATCAAACATTTTTTGGGAGAGGACACTCACACGCATAGAGACAGTCACAGATAGATAAGGGAAGGTGATATACGCATAGCTTTCAGAAAACAGGCTAAACATGGTAAACCAGAAATACCTCTATATGAAAAAAAAAATGGGTGCCATACACTATTTGACATGTTTCGCCTACCAATATTTTATAATTCGATGTAAGATCACGTAATAAACATGGGCGTCAGTAGGAAGGGAAAAAATGTGGGGTTGGGGGCACTTGCCCTCCCCTGGAAACTATTATTCTAGGAGATGTGAAATAACAATTTTTATAACAAATAAATTGCTTATTAGCGACTTTACTTCAAAAAGCAAGTCCTGCTGGGAAGAGTAATTGAGTTATTCCTGGTTTTGTATAATTTTATTTTAATATTTGTTTGTGCATTTGTGTTTAATATTATATTGTATATTGTTAACGATAAAATAATTTATTCATATTACAAGTTATGGATATTTGTTGCATGCATTTGTTACAGTTGTAAATCTCACATTCCTCTGAAGGAAACTTTTTCTAATTCCTATGCCTCCCCTTGAAAAGATCTTAGTGACGCCCATGGTAATAAAACAATAGTTTTTAACTCTATCCGATCAACGCAGAACCATAATGCCATTTGTAATTGATGCATTAAAAAATCTCAGGCTTTTTTCCTTAAAGTTATTCCAAAAATTCAATTTAATCACGTTCACAAAAAAAAACTCTTGAGAACTGAAAGGAAAACTGTAGTGTTTCAACAGTCCCAAAGAGCTCCCAAAATGCTTTTTATGTGTATAACATTCAAGGATACCCTTGACATTGTATTTCTTGGCTTTTCACTTATTATATTTTTCTAAAAACTAAGATCCTCACCCTTATTTTTTTTTTTTTTTACTATTAGCAAGAACTATTTGTGCTTGCTTGAATTACAGTATAAAAAAATAATTTATGTTATTATGACAGCAGAAAAAATTCCAAGCAAAATTGCGGGTGTTACACAATACACAAAAAGCGTGAAATAAAACTTTGGCCTCGTTGTGTGTTATGTTTGTTTTTAATTATATTTGTATTTCATCACAAATACTTAGCAAATGCTGAACATTCAAATATACGCAAGGGCACGGGTGTTTAAGCTCTTCCACAAGACATTGGACGGATAGCAGAGACTTGGCGTGGACAACCCTGGGGCTGGTGGCGGGTCTAGCGGCACTTCCATCGCCGCCCGAGGAGTTCCAGAAGATACCGGTCCGTATTTTTAGCTTGTTTACTGGAGTCGGCACGGCTATTTGCAGGCGTGACGATGTGGGCCGGAGTAATGCTTTCTTTCTCCCCCCATATTTTCCCATCCTCACAAGAACACGTGGCCACGGGAAACCACTAAATCGTTGCTTCAGGTCGCCCGCGATCAAAACGGGATATGGAGTGCTCGTTTGTAGCCAGTTCATAGCTGTTGGCCGGGTTAGCTGGCTAATCACGGTACACTTCTTGGCAGTTGTAGAGTGGAGAGTTCCAAGTGAAACCTTTACTTCTCTTTGACCGATTTCGTAATCCAACTAAAAGTCCCACCATTAAAGATAAATGTGCAGTAAATTTGCAATTTCAACCGAGATTTGAACACCCGAAATAGAATATAAATGTTCCCCAAGTTACTGAAACTAGAGTTCGATTTCATTTTCTAGATTGTAACTTCTGTGTGAGTCATATCTATTAAGTTCTTTTCTTATTATCTTACGTAACAAAATTCTAAATTATAACGGTATTTTAATTATTGTATTTTGGAGTTTTCATCCATGAATTATTAGTTATTTTTCTTTGTTTTTGATCTACGTATGTAAGTATTAATTTAAAAGGTTACCAACATAGCATCTCGTTTGGTTTCAAAGATTTTACTCAGTCCGCGATATTGTATTGTGCAGAGAAATTATGCGCAGATTCCCACCAAACTATTATTTTATATATACATGGTATTTCAGTGTAGAAGCACATTACTTAACGAGAAGTATGGCAATTTTTTATTTATCTATGCAGGGGCAAAGGTTTTGGTACAAGTTTCTCGACATCTTCTTTACAATCGTCAAGCAAATTTCCCAACATTTTTACATTGTGTATATATAACTGTTAATATACGTATATGTATATATTATTATACTCTATATACGTATATGGGGCTATATGTTAATGTAAATACACATGCTTAGTCCTACGTACATAAACAACGTGTATCTAAAACATACCGACAAATTTTGATAAGTTGTTCCTAAGGTGGAAATAGAAGGATTGAGATAGGCAACCCATGGTCCAGGTCAAATAGTAAGAGCGGTAGATACTTTCAAAGTACGAGAAAAAAAAGTATCATTTATTGTTATATTTCGGAAACTGCTTACGGGACAGAAACAAAGTAATGGTTAATAATTATTTAAAACGTACTTATTAATAAAGTGAATGTCGTGTACAAGTAACCCACCCCCATCATGTTGAAAGAGGGTGTTTCCGCCCCTATTAATGAAAAAACGTATGTTGCAGGAAAAATTCCCCATTTCTGACTTGAGAATGTGAAATGCCGGAATAATTAGCAACATAAATGTCTTGCAAAAATTGTCTAACTCTCGCCCTTTTCGAATAAAAATTACATATTTGATTTCACAGAGAAGTGTCACTGCCTGCCAGGTAAGCAACCAGTAATGGCTGCCTGCGTGCCACGCCGTAGAGGAATGAGTTTCCCGGAATTCTGCGTGCGGTCTTGCATTAGTGTGTTGCGCAAATAACAGTTCGGTGGAATGTTCTCAATTTAAGAATTAAATAAATAAGAAAAGAAAGTAAAGTAGGCCTACTTGCACTACTATTTTAGTGTCGTACAATCATAAGCAACCTTACAAGAAGTGTTCAAAATGGCGGCCGCCAACCTCATTGTAACAATTAATTTGGCGTATGAAAAAATTGCGTACCCTTTCGAAAACATCCGGTGTAACTTGAACCTTGTCACAGGCAGCCATAAAACTGCCTAACAGATCTTCCTCCAACTCAATGGGTGTGTCGTACACAAGAGCTATGACGAACTCCCACAGGAAAACGTCTGGCTGATTAAGGCCAGGAGAGCGTGCTAGCCACGCAACAGGCCCACCTCTTTCAATCCACCGTGCTGGAAATTCCATGTTGAGGTGATCCTGTACAGCTATTGTGGAATGTGGAGGAGCACCCTCGCGTTGAAGCCACATACGTTGCCGGACCACGAGTGGCACATGCTCTAGGAAACCTGGCAATGTAAATTGCAGGAATTGGCAGTACATGTGCCCAGTCAATCGTTGTGGCATCAGGTAAGGTCCAATTACCCACAATGCCCACCGAGACGTTCACAGAAAATCTGTGCTTGTTGGCTGTGATGGGGGTTGCATGAGGATTGGTGTCATCCCACATGTGACTGTTCCTGCTGTTAAAATAATTGTCTCTCGTGAATGTCACTTCATCACTAAACAATACAACGGAAGTAAGATGAGGAACTACTGTGCACTGTTGCAGAAACCACTGCGAAAAATCACGCCAAGGAGCAAAATCTGCTGGTCGCAATGCACGTGGTAGGCACTCAGCAGCTGCTCGTGCATAACACGCCATATAGTGGAATGGGACACATCCATTCCGTGCGCAATGGTGCGGGTGCTTGTTGGCGGGTTTTCCTCCACAACATTTAGAACTTCTTCTTTCACATTTGGTGTACGGACATTCCTCGGGTGACCAGACCCACCTCGTGCCTTGAACGTGCCTGTTTCACGCAGTCTCTGAGTGGCAGTTGTGAAGGTCTCGGGATGAGGTTGCCGCCGCGCTGGGAACCTCTCGTGGTACAATCGTACAGCAGCTCGTGCATTACCTTTAACTTCACAGTAAATCAAAACCATGACTGTCATTTCTGAGTTCGTATACTTCGCCTTGTTGACTTGTGGTGGAATGCATGCAACGTGCAGTGAAGTATGGGTTTTTATTCTACAGCCCCCTCCTCTGTTAGGGAGGGGAACTACAGTACTGATATTGATAGTGGGGGGGGGGGAGGCATGACGCAATCCAATATTACGCGCCTCTTAGAAACCTCGTTAAACGAAACAAGTTTCGATTAAGTTGCGCCACAAACCACCTGTACGCAAGGTTCACACACCACTACGGCGTGGTGTGCACACAGCATTACTGGTTGCCTACCTGGCAGGCAGTAACACTCATCTGTGAAATCAAACATGTAATTTTTACTTGAAAAGGGCGAGAGTTAGACAATTTTTGCAAAAGTCATTAATGTTGCTCGTTTTGCCAGTACTTCGTAATCTCTAGTCAAAAATGGGGAATTTTTCCTGTAACATACTTTTTTTGCTTAAATAAGGGTGGAAACACTCCATTTCAACATTATGGAGGTGGGTTACATGTANTCCTGTAACATACTTTTTTTGCTTAAATAAGGGTGGAAACACTCCATTTCAACATTATGGAGGTGGGTTACATGTACAAAACATTAAATTTATTAATGATTATGGTTTGAATAATTAGTAACCATTACTTTGTTTCTGTCCCGCAAGCAGTTTCCTAAATATAACAATATATGATCATTTTTTCTCAAACTTTGGAAGCGTCTACCGCTCTTGCTATCTAACCTGGATCATGGGTTGCCTATCTCAATATTTCTATTTCCACATCAGGAATAACCTATAAAAATTGGTTGGAATGTTTTCGATACACGTTGTATATACCGTGCATACACACGTATAGAGAGCGGGGTTGATTTCGACCGACAAACTTCGTGAGGATATTCATTACGCAATAACATGGGGGGAATACATGGGACACATTTTCTACTTAAACCTTATAATAAAGGAAAAATAAACTCTTGGAAATCGAGTTTTTAAACTGTAATTTAGCAGCATTTCGAAAACGAAGTTAAATTAAATTACGATTCTGCGAATTTTGTTTTATGTTGCATTGTTCTTGAGCCTAAGAACAAACTCTCATTAATAACGCCAATCATAATGGAAATAACATGGTTGGCCACCCTCTCGTTACATACAACTTTTTTACTGTTAGGAATAATGAAAGTTTGATGCTGTTTTATTGAGCATTAAATCAAAATTTAAAAAAATGCTCATCTTGTTACAATTGCTCAGTACCCACAGTTTTCGTGTAAAAGGCACATAAATCTTCGGTTGCAGCGACACAGTGCCTAGTAAGTAGGCATACTGCTTTCCCACTGCACAGACGAGGGTGGGAGATATTTTTTAAATACTTACTGTAAACAACATGTACCATACATTAATAAGCTTACAGTACTGAAGCTGTTGGCTTGTTTCTGGCAACGTCCGTGTGTAATTGCCTGCAGGGAGTGTTGGTATTACCTACGCATCTTAAACTACAGTAGGTAAAAATGTATTTGCACACCGTGTGTTCGTGGGGCTCCTCACATAGCATACTCCAATTGTGCGCTAAATTAATTTAATTCATATTCAGAACAAGAAACAACATTACACAGAACAAAAACGTATTTGAAAATGCAAAAAAATATATAACATTTATAAATATGTCAATTTGCACTGCAAAAAAAGTTTTGCACTGCAGAAAGAGTATTTGCACATCTTGCAAATAAAAGTCACTGTTTTCATTGCGCAGCTACTGAAGGCTACTGTGATTCAGTTAATATCTTGTGTGCATTTCTTTAGCATTGATTGCAGCCTCCAAACGATAAGGCATTGAATCTACTAACATTTTTGTGATGTCAGGTGATGAAGTGTTCCAAGTCTCAAATACCTGTTTTGAATGGTCCTTTCTCTTTATTGTGACCTGGCGAACGTTTCTGTACAGGATGTCTCACAGGTTTCCAATTGTATAATATCCGGTGACTAGGGTGGGGCAAGCAACTGTCTAGGTGCGTTGTAGAGCAGTCACTCCTTCATTACATGTGCCGTATGCTTGGGGTCGTTATCCTACTGGAAGTAGAAACTCCCTCCAAGCCCCAATTTTGCAGCACTCTCTTGAAGGTTACCCCTTAACACTTCCACATATGATCGATATGTCATGTTCCCTTAAATAATGTGCAAATTAACGACTCCACTGTATGTCATACACCCCCAAACCATTATATTGCCTCCTCCGTGCTTAACTCTGCTTAGGATATTATGTTGGTTCAGTCCTGTGTTATTTCTCCTCCATTGAGTTGAAACTCTGGCTGGTTTAAAAACGTCAAATTCGCTCTCGTACGAAAAAATTAATTGTTTCCGAAAGTCTAGTGGTTTGTCTCTGTAACTTTGTGCGAACTCAATTTATTTCACCTGTTAATTTCACTTATGAATGGTTTCTTTAACGGTCGCCTTTCTCGAACACATGTGTCATGGAGAACATTCCTCGTCATCTGTGATGTGACACACCTCCTGAACTTGACGCAATGTCATTGGCAATCTGTTGTGCAATGTTCTAGGTTTTTTTCAGGGCTTCTTTGACGATGTGTCGTCGTTCACGTACAGTGAGGACGCGTGGACGACCTGTTCGGACTCTATTTGCAGTTGTACCTGTCAATTCAAGTATTTTGATAATATACCGCACTATAGAAAATAATAAGTTTAACTGACTACCTATTTCCCGATAACTTTTGCCGACACGATGCAATGCCACTACTTCTTCCCTCACCCTCCCCCCTGGGTTTGTTTACACCGACAGAAGGCTCAATACTGTGGTTCTGTGACTTTATACATTATGCGCAAATACTTTTTTTGCATTGCGATTATTCGTCCTTTGTTTGGCATTTTCAAATGCGTTTTTGTTCTGTGAAATATTATTTCTTGTTCCTTTTATGGAGTAAATAATTTAGCGAACAATTAGACCATGCTTTGTGAGAAACGCCAAAAACACATGGTGTGCCAACACTTTTTTTGCTGACTGCATATTGCTGCCGCCGAAGATTTTTGTGCGTTTTACACGAAAACGGTGGGTTCTGAACAGTTGCAACACGAATACCCTTTTTTGTTAATTTGGTCATACTGATCAATGAAACAGAATCAAAGTGCATAATTCCTAATAGTAAAAAATCATATGTCATAAGAGGGTGGCCACCCCTGCTGTTATTTTCATTAATGAGAGCTAACTCTTAGATAGAAGTTCCCAATAACATAAAACAATGTCAGAGAATTGTAATTTAATTTCACTTCGTTTACAATATTTTACAAAAATGCAGCTTGAATCTCGATTTTAAAGGGCTCATATCTCCCTTAGCATTCAGTTTAGGGAGAAAGTGTACCATATTCCCCCCCCCC
>NQII01006529.1:5128-66143 GCA_002778355.1 Clitarchus hookeri
ATACACACACGAAGGAAGAGTTATTCAAAAAGTCAAATTTCCGCAGATAAAGACAAAAAGGTAATACCCAAAAAAAAGATCATGAAGTAGAAAAAAAAAATATATATATATATATATATATATGTACGTGCGCCCACGTATAAATGGTCAAGAGAGTTCGCCATGAAAAAAAAAAACAAATTTGTCAAGGTCGTACAATTTGGCTAGAGAAAGTTTTCTTTTGCTATGCATTTTGTTGTGCTAAAGCTTTCAGTGAAGACTTTCACATCCATAATGTGACACTATAAATTTATTGGCGTAAAGACTACACAAACCTTCAATGCAGGATCCTATACTTACGATGCTGAAAGGCTCAAATACAGTATTTTCAATGTGATGTGTCGAAATTTGAATTTCAGTGTGATTTTTTCCTTGTGTTAACATATTGCAAGATTATACAGCAGTTGATTTAAAATCGTGTTTTACGACATACTTTTCCGTGGGTCGCGCGCCGGTAGGCGGACATATTAATTAACGTGATCGGGGCCGCGGTGGCGTAGTGGTTAGACTACTCGCCTCTTACCAAGGCAAACCGGGTTCGATTCCTAGCGGAGCCGACCCCGGATTTTCGTATGTGGGAATCGTGCAGGACGATGCCGCTGGTCGGCGGGTTTTCTCGAAGATCTACCGTTTCCCCTGCCCTTGCATTCCAGCGCTGCTCCATATTCACGTCGCTTCATCCTCATCGGCTCTGAATCTGAACCTCGATATTAAGAGCCGTCTAAATCTCTTCACTTATTTCACTCATCACTAACGTGATACAGCACCATAAATGTCAGCACGTTTCGAAATTAATCATATAGCGTTAGGCTAATATTAACATTTCCAACAAAGTCAATCAATTGCCTATGAAAACAAGCAGCAAATTCATAAAGCGAAAATTTTATTATAAATAATTCCCTGATATTATTACCATAGTTTAAATTCCACGAAACTATATACAGTATTATAACATGTTCTTCCCCGGTTAACAATTAATAAGAAATTAGTCGGGTGTCACTATGGTCAGATATAATTAGGTTTTCAATTCTATGAAACAAAAAGGATATTAGTACTTTACTCTTAATCTGAATCAAGCGATGCAGTCCTCACTTCATAGCTCGCTTTTATTGGAAAACAATTAATTCTGTGAACAGAATCGGGTTTCCCGATTGAACACAGCTCAAGTGCAAGAAAAAGGTACGTCGATAAGTAAACTGGTGGGGGGTATGGGGGTGAGTTTTTGGAAGGCGACACGAATGACTGCGAATCAAATATCCATCAGCCTTTCTCTGAATCCAAGGTGATTTTTTCTTTCCTTCCTTTTTTTCTTTTTGTCGTTCCCCCATCGGCCTTCTTTCCACCGCGTGTGTTCGAGCGCGCCATTTTTGCGGAATGGGATGATGAAGACACTATAAATATCACATAAGCGTTACGGGTTGCTTGCCGGGGAGGGTAGGGGTGGGGGGTAAGAAAGGGGAGATAGGGCGGAGACGGAAAGGACGTGGCATTTGTTTTGGCACTTGTCCTAGCGGGGAAAACAACAAGCATGCCGAATCGAAGTTGTGAAGGAACATCACAGAGTTGTCGCTACCAGGGCTTTCAGCTAACCTCGTTCGGAACGCGCGAGCTCTTACATTTTATTACCTGCCTACCTGAAGACACTTTGCTTTTACGTGGCACGGCAGCAAAAGGGCACCAAGGGCGACAAAAACGCATTAAAGGCCTCGACATCCTAGTGCAGTGCAGCGACCCCGCCGCACAGTTTCTTGGTCGCTCAGTGTCAGGAAATAGGCGATCATTACCGAGCCACTTCGCCACATCCATCACACGTCCATCCCGTCATAACGCCTGTGTCGTGAAATATGAATTAGAGCAGTGAAAAATACAATTCTGGAACATCGGAACGTATTGGAAAGAAAAATCAATAAAGCAAATACCGGATATATTTGAGTGTTCATATATACCAACAAGCCACTTGAGTAGACGAACTGCTAAATTCTTACGTTCGTAGTGAAAATGTTCTGACATTTAACTGTATTGATTACTACTCTCTTCTAAATATATATGGCGTTATTTTCTTGTGCCGTAAATCGCGGTTACTTTGCAGGTGCTAGGGTAACTTTACACCACTCAAAATTTTTATTTTGGCGCCATTTGGTACAGAAACAGAAAACTGTATCTAGGTTTTTCCATTTTTTAATCTTATCTACCTAGATCATGTTTGCTACACCTTCACCAAATGGCACCAAACAATCAGTTTGCGGTATACTTACAGTTGCGTGTAGCACAGCATAAGTAATTAATCTTCTTTGCTGTAGCTTATAACGGCAGCGCAAGCACTTCTTCGTTGCCCAATTAAGTCCTTGTGTCTACACCTATGTTGTCCGCGTCAATAACTGCACATAAATTACAATATTTTCAAGCACACGTTCGCGCACAACTTCATGGCGAAAATATTCTCTTTTCAGTTTCTCTACACGTTTTACTCTTTAATATCCAGTGTTCTTTCGTAACTCTGTTGAGGGCGTCATTCATTAGGTTTCCTATGTAAGCTATTTTAAAAATGGCGTTACGTTTAGAAACTTTAACTTTTACAATGGCGCATTTCATTGCGATAGGTTTACACTGACAATGATAAGGGAGTAGACGGACCACAGTATGTCCTATTTTGTTTCTTAGGAAATCTAATTCATACTGATTTGCTCTGTTTTTTTTAAATGGTTTCACACCAGTAGGAAGTTCAGCCTTCGTTTCCACTGGAGGAAAAAAAAAGGGGGGGTTTATTTTTTGTCAGAGAGTTATGCTATGGTTTTACTTTTCGTGCAGGTGTATGTGAAAAGTTGATTAATAACAACGGAATGAGGTGTACTATTATATATTTACAATTATAGAGGCCTCTTACAAACAGCCTAACATGTTAAAAAATAAATAAACTCTTGAATGACTGCAAGTTAATTTCGCTATGGTAATAGTTGGATATTTTAGATTTCGACGTGAATACCCATTTGGGTTCGGAAATAAAACTCGTCTTGGTTGACATAAAGTGAGACACTATCAAATGACCAGATTTACCAATACGAACTTTTAAGGGGAATCCGAGATAAACAATTTTTAACGCCTCAAGATCACATCAGGCCACTAGAAAGCCTTGTGACAGGCCCTCCCAAGGCTGCGATAAGCGTTACCGGGAAGCTGAATTTCTCGCTAACTTGATACGTAAAGCGTAGTATGATTTGGTTCTTTCTGGGACAAGTGTATTGGGTTGTGGATCGTGCATTGATGTGACACCACAGTGCGTGGCGGCCATGTGAGAAAATAAATGTGTAAATACGAGCATGGCTGATAATACCTTGCGAACTGTTGTAATGGAAGAGTCGAACATAAAAAATAACTTACCAGAACGAATACTAAAAACATTACGAAAGAGAGAGAAAAAGAGAGAGAAAGAGAGAGAGAGCAATATGCCTCCCCCACATCATATAAAGAACTGTAACATGGGGCGAATTCAACCGCATTATTTATCTGCAGAAGTCGAAATGTATTGTAACCAACATCTAATCACGAGCAAGCAATGAGATACAATTAACTCACTAGGGCAGTCTAGTGGTAGTGGTGAGAGTATCTGTAGTGGGTAAATGGTGGGTGGGCAGTGAGAAGGTACGTGGTCAGCTGTGATGTAAAGCCAATGTTTCTTTGGGGTAAGTAAGTGAAGATATTTGGACGGCTCTTAACATCGAGGTCTTGAGAGCCGATGAGGATGACGATGTGAGTATGGAGCAGTGCCGGGAATGCAAGGGCTCGGGAAAATGGAGACCCCAGAGTAAAACCCGCCGACCAGCGGCATCGTCCGGCACGATTCCCACTTGAGAAAATCCGAGAGCGACCCTGCCGGGAAGCGACCCTGGTTAGCCGAGGTAGGAGGCGAGTAGTCTAACCACTACACCACTGCAGTCCCTAATGTTCCTTTGGAGGGGGGGGTGGTTGGGTGGAGGCTTGCCGACTAAACAGCCAATACAAATTGGTGAGTGTCAATTGTCTACTGTTCATTGTATTTTAAGTGGGTATTTTCTACCATTGTTACGAGAATTGAACCCTGGACATCTTTTTAAAAAACATATATTTATTTTTTTTTCGAAAATTATTATTTTCGTTTTTATTGGAGTGATTTTAATGTTTAAAATTTCCATCAATTCTTATAATTTTTTTACGATTTTTGCGATTTTATTTTTTTTATTTTTCGGGAAGAGTTCTTTTGGGATAAATGTCAAGATCACAAATATCAAATACGGCAAAGGAGGTTAGTAATAGAATTTCTTTCCCGATTTTTTATACGAAATTTTGTGATTTTTTATTAATTTGTTCGTGTTCAATCTTGTCTAGGGTCAAGGTTAAGTATATTTAAGATGGCGGTCGGGTTAATCATTTAAGTTTGCCTGGACTCAAACTCAAGTCATGGAAATCCAATATGGTAGCAGTAGTCATGCAAGCTTCCCCTTATTAACATATTTCTACTAATTTTCTTGTCATATTTCTAGATTTCTTGATTTCATGTTCAGTCGAAGATCGTCGCGGGTCAAGATTACGGAATTTCAAGATTCCTGTCGGGGTTATTAATGTAACCAAATATGGCCACCATGCACTGTGATGTCACAACAATCCACAATCCACAACACTGGCCCCTCTCGTCCCAGAAGGAACCAAGTCATACTACTGTAATTATACGATCTAATTACACGCTATGTAGGCCAATGGAATAAACTACAGATGTTATACTACACTTTTCCTTAAAGAAACTGGGCAGGAGAGCCCTTAAAAGCTATTTTTTTTTATCATTTTCACTATTTTTGCTTTTTAAAAATTTTTAATAAGTTAAAAGTAAAAAAAGTGGCAGGTGTAGGCAGTTGTTTTTATCTTTCTTGAAAAAAAAAATCTGATNTATACTACACTTTTCCTTAAAGAAACTGGGCAGGAAAGCCCTTAAAAGCTATTTTTTTATCATTTTCACTATTTTTGCTTTTTAAAATTTTTTAATAAGTTAAAAGTAAAAAAAGTGGCAGGTGTAGGCAGTTGTTTTTATCTTTCTTGAAAAAAAAAATCTGATTCCAAGAGATTTTTGCTGAGATACCTGTATATGCGCAAACTCTGAGTTTACAGACAATATTCCACAAGCGAGTTCCCTCAAGGCCACCACTTCCAGCAGAATATTGACAACTTCTTGGTGAAGTTTTGTTATACCAAAGTCTCGTCCAGGTAAAATATAGGCCTACTTGTCCTCATGCTGTAGAATATCACACATTCTCCATTACAATTTCACATACATAGTTGTAATGACATGCCTTTCCATTAAAAATTTTCGCCCGTCATTCGATTTTTTTTTTTGTTACAACGAAAACCACCACTTTAAACAATTTTGTCGTGTAACTTATTGTATGTATAGCTTATTGTATCATGCATAACTGTGTTATTTTTGCTGTCGTAAAATTTTATCAACGCTATATTAAAATTCTTACGCGGTTCTCTGATGAAAGTCTTTGTTAGGTCATCAAAATCTGTAACTCGTCTCCAGACAATCCTTTATTTTTTCCGGTGGCCCAAATATTAATTTTGAATACAGAAGCAATGCTCCTCTCTCATTCTTTGCATATCTGTCGCACCGTACATTCACCGACATCACACATTCTTGCTACCAATTTGTCATGCTTTCGTGAAATTCCTTTTTTGATCATAAAAAAAAAAAAAAAAAAAAGGTACACTGAAACTTATATATTGACCATATTTGTGAACCATTTCCATTTTGCAATAACATTTGCTAGAAAAAGGTTTACTTAGCGCCATAAATTAAACGAAAACTTCACACGCAAGTAAATGCAAAATAGTGAAGATCGTTCAATGCCCGTCGCGGTTCTGGGGCTACAGGCTGGGGCAGACAACAACACTGAGTCGATTGACGCAGCTGTTGTGCTACAAATTATCTTGTGTCGACTAAGCACGAGTCAGACTGCTTCCAAAGCAAGGCGGGTTCAATTAGATAAACGTGTGGAATATTGTTTCCACTTCGGTGAAGAACGAATAATACCGTATATTCTCTGACGAATTGTCGTAAGCATATGCCACCTGTCATGCGCTCTCCTTAATAATGTAAACCACGAACGGACAAAGATACAGACTTAGGATTCCCACCTATTTATTATGCAAAATGCGCTTGTTGCAAAAATTGGCTGAATTTTAATAAAATCTTCTGAGATGCATTTTGCTCGACTCGCTGTGGTCTGTGGATCTGGAGCGATCCGCCTTCCTGTGAAATGGACGGGTGTTGAGCTGCTTTGATACTCCGGTTGTGTCTTGGAGAGAAACCAGGGTCTGGACTTTACCCCGGCCAAACCACACGCTTGTACTTGTGGAAGGGTGTGGCCATGTGCATTTGTTCATCAGGTCGGGGCTCTGAAGGATCAAGCCAACTCAGGTCAGAACTAGGCACACCTACGATTATAATGCGTCTACCCTTTCCCCCGCCGATTGGGCGGTCATGGCGTGTTCAAACGCTACATGTAATAACCATTAACTTTTTGTCATGGACTTAAAACACTAGAATTCGTGCGAAGAAGTGGATATGTTATATACGACTATGTTAAGAACTTATTATCATTACACCAGTTCTTAGATTAAAATAAATAAAAGAAAACGATATCAATTTCAGTTGTCCCAAAATTATATATTTTTTTTTTAAGGCGTTAAGATAATCTACTTACTTTTCCTTATTCGTTGTGAATACTTTTACATAACCCAGTAATGTTTTACATTAATAATACACTAAGCTCTGAAAACGACTCTTATTATACAATGATTTCGAAAGGTTTCTTTTGTATTATCGGGAACCAACCACACAAGATCTCGTCCGTGACAAGAAAAACTTCCTTGAAGAAAGCTTATATCACAACAATGGTTCCCCACATAGGCATACAGTTCTCCTAAGAAATTTCCGACAGTTGTGTAGTACATATATCGGGTATAAAAGCTGCGTGTGTAAGTTAAGTTCACCGTGGAATGTCGAGATGGCATTGTGGTTGCGGAAATTCCTTTCCGAATTAAAGTGCGCAGCTGGTATATACGAGCAATGTCGGGAAGAGGAGGAAATCATATGTTACACGGAGAAAAACAGATTGTTGGAGGAATTTTAATAAAGGCGTCGCGTAAGGGTGACTTATTCTAAAGTCTGGTGCGAATTTAATCTCACTTCCTTACAGAGAATATATTTTAAGGAACCTGGCGTGTTCAGACGTTATTTCTCCACACTGCGGCGAAAATTAACGAGTTCGTTAATTATCATTCCCTATTAATTACAGGCGGGTGCTCATTGCTAGGTTTAGTCATTTATTTTGGGTTAAGGTGCCGACTGTTGTTATTTCGTACACGACTTGTCTTCTTAGGGGCGAGTCTAAACCTGTAAATGTTTAAAAGTATCTTTCTCCCTGTCCGTAATAAAATTTTTGTCCAAAGAGGGAGGTGGGACATTTAAAAACATGTACATATTCCCAAGCAAATCGAAAAATTAAATTCGAACTCTGCTCTTCTCAAATGTAATCATTACAATTTTCGTGTGTCATTTTCGTAAACTGTGCACCCCACTTGTGTCATTTCAGTCACAGAAACCATTTTGTATCCAAAATATTTAGTTTCTAGCCTAAAAAAATAACGGATCAGGAACACGAAATCATTTAATTGTCTCGTAAGTAACCACGCAGAAATTGCTATTAACCAGAACAATAATCATAATGTTACTCATACTGCCTATATTACCTTCGCAAGTGTCACTGCCTGATAAGGAGTTAGAACTAAGGTCGCGTGGTATGTGCACGTTCTGCGAAATTTGTATCACTTGTGCCAAGTATCACCTGTCGTGTAATGGAAATCTGGGGAAGGAGAGAGGAAACGACGTCGAGGAATTCCGCGAATTTCCGCTTCCGTTGCCATTGCTGACGGGGGAGCCGGGCAGTGAGACGACGCAGGGCGTTATCGCCACTCGAGCGTGGCTCATTTCTTCCGCCGGCCGGGTGGGCGCCCAAATGAATAAGACGCTCGCGGAGGCGGCAAGGGGTGGGGGCGGTTAAGCGGGGGAGACGAATCACGAATCGTTTCAGCTCCGCCGCATCCATTGATCCTCGACCGGCGGATGGAGCGAGATTCCAACTGGAGCAGAGGTGCGCCTCCCACGGCGTCGCGACGCGAAGCAGGGACGGCGCCACGTGTACACACGAGAACGTGCAACCAGCGGCGCGGCGGCGAGCACAACACCTCGTCTCGCCGGCTCTTCGCCTCCTCGCTAGTCTCATTTCGCCTTATGTTAGTCGGCATAAACAATATTTTCAGATCTGTCACTTGATACTCCCTGGAAAACTCTTCTCCGCCCGTCTGGCTACCGGTCATCATCTTCCCTACTGACATCTTCAAATGTTATGGATACGAAAAACTGTAGTGTGGTATAGGATATTCACAGTAAAGTGAGCACTTTTAAGGCTCTTGTTACTCTTTTACTATCTGCCATTTTTTTTTATCCTTCCACCAATTTTCAAAATAACTATTGCCATGCAAGTAATAAAAAAAGTGTATGTATTCCACCGGACTCGAAAGTTAACGTCTAGGGCTACAAAAAATAATTGATTATTATTCCAAATAAGAGGGCTTCAAATCAGGGCCACCCAGAGGTTTCTCGGGGCCTGGGGCAAACAACCGAGTTTGGGGCTCCACCTCCTAGGCCACCCCTCCACTTCCCCCTCAGGGGTGCCCCGGTGGTGTAGTGGTTAAGACTACTCGCCTCCCACCAAGGCGAACCGAGTTCGATTCCCGAAAGGGTCGCTCCCAGATTTTCGCATGTGGGAATCGTACCAGACGATGCCGTTGGTCAGCGAGTTTTCTCGGGGATCTCCCGTTTCCCCCGCCCTTGCATTCTGGCGCTGTCCATACTCACCTCGCTTCACCCTTATCGGCTCTCAAGACCTCGATGTTAAGAGCCACCCAAATCTCTTCACTCACTCACTCCTCCTCAGGCCAGGTAATTCAACACTTTCCCATGGAAGTTGTAAGAAAATTCATAAACATCTAAATGTTTTCTTTAAACTGAGACGCAAAACAGCCGCGCGTATTGGGAAATAAGGGAATAGGCAAAATACAAGAAAGCAGTTGTCAATATATGGTTAGTAAGTATAGTGGTGTATATCGCAATATAACAGATTTCGAGTTCTGCGACAGGCGTTTTCTCTTCTATTTGATGTATGCGTCTACTTTCAATGAAGATGACTGATTGTATAGCACGAATATGACACAGAATCCCCAGTGTGTTTGAATGAGAGAGGGGAGGGAGGCTCTCGCGCCAGCTACTACATAATTATGATAATGTTTTAAATAGTTTTCAAAGGTGTGGCGCAGCGTACTGAACCTAAATATTTTGTGACAAAATTTGACCACCTGTCAATAAAACTCCAGAATCAATTATGTACACAATTTCTCTGTCATTCAGCATGACAAAATTAATTGCATGCCATTAGGAGTCCACACATGTTATCTAAACTTCTGACACAGAATTTTTTTTTCCTTTAACTAACAACCCCCCCCCCTCCCCCCAACACTGTTTATTTGACCGTCTTTAGCTATATTACAATATATATGCATAATTATTGTCATGCGTAATAAAAATTAATCAAAGCTGTATTTTCTACCTGAACTACACTGAAAATTGTTGTAAACTTACTATAATATCAGCATTTTAAAACAATTCGTCAGATACTTGCTTATTTCACAAGATACTGCATGTAAGATATTTTGATTGAAAACGAAATAATTTTGTAAATAATTTTCATCAATTGTTACATTTAGAGCAGCTGTAGGTGAGTAGAGAACTTAAACAAAAGTATTATTTATTTACCCCAGGATTAATGACAATTCTTAAAATGAAAACAAAAATTAAGTAGCTCAGAATTGTAATTTCAGTGAGAAGGAACAAAGTTATTACCAGTTTACATACATTTCTAAATCTTGCATTAACAGAAGTTCTTGTGATAATGGTTAGTGCGTAGAGAGTAGTGCATAAGATTGTGATGCAAAACCCTCTAGATCACACGGTGGGTTTGCAATCGAAAAATTATGCTTTAAATTACAAATTATGGCGTGTAAAAAAAAAAGAAGCTAAATTGGTTTCATGTGCTCATTCATAATATACCTTAGTTGGTCATGTACTTTTAGAGGGGTAACTAAAGGGTGGTTGGACTAACAAATGTCCAGGTGCCCACAACATGAAGGGGTCTACCAGGTCCTAGTACAATTTTCCTTTTTATTAAAGAAACAATATTACAATTAGTGAGATTAGATACACAGGTATTCATTT
This sequence comes from Clitarchus hookeri, assembly GCA_002778355.1. Taxonomy (NCBI): domain Eukaryota; kingdom Metazoa; phylum Arthropoda; class Insecta; order Phasmatodea; family Phasmatidae; genus Clitarchus; species Clitarchus hookeri. The sequence continues at coordinate 15,528 of NQII01006529.1, forward strand.
CTACAATTACATCAATGCAATGTCAAATTTTTACCATCAAGTTTTTTGGCTTATGTATGGTAATAAATAATATGTCTACGATATAGTCATATTAGTGGTGTGGCGTGGTAATTGGCGAGATTAAGTTAAATCTTTGCATTGCTATGCTGCAACGTCTATGCTTATGCAGTTTGATGTGACTGTGGTCAAGGCCATCGAGCAGCATGATAAAGAATGTCAAAAACTTGTAACTATATTCACTCTACGTTTGTAACTATCCACTCCACCTGTCCACCTGCCTATTAATTCGTGCTTGCACCTTGCAAACATAATATGAGACATACTAGTACATTCAGCCAGAACTTCTTCGTAGTCACATGGTAAAGTGCGGCGTCAGTACGAAGAACTCTTTCAAGAAGAAAAGTTAAGAGATCCTAAAAGTTTCTGTCTGATAAATGTATTTTTTTTTTTTCGCGTACTGGATCTGATAAAAAGTCAACTCTTAAAATTGACTCCTAACAATTTCACGTTTTCACTTTACTTATCCACGAATAAAGCCATAAGGCCCACGGGAATGTAAATGTTAAATACGGCAGAAGAACACAAAATGAGCACAAAAGTAGACCTTAAGCAGGTCCTTCAAAAGTGCTCAATTAACCGTGAAAAGCGTCTAAGAAGCAATATGGGTAAAAAAAACAGTGACAGGATTAGCACTTATTTCTATGAAACTGTCCGTAGCTGGGAAACTAGACCTCGGAGAAGTGATAGATAACTTTGCTGAACTCGAGTTTGGAATAAATTCCAAGGTACTATGTGTGTGTGTGTGTGTGTGTGTGTGTATATATATATATATATATACACACACACACACACACACACACACACACAGTACCTTGGAATTTATTCCAAACTCGAGGTATTATTAATACCTCACTTCACTGAAGTGAAGCTACACAACAGACTAGAAGACTAGACTAGACTATATAATTTATTTATAGGACTACAGACTAGGTGTAACGAATTATAAGGACTAAAGGAAAGCACTAGTCCGATACAAATATATTCTGTACTTAGTCCGAACGTCTAGTCCGGTACACATTACATCATCGGACTAGAGGATTGGACTAACTTCATACAACTCCGAATTACATAACATGTTGACGACCTCGCGCGCGCGCTATTGACGCACGAGGCGATGTCAAAGGTTATNATGTTGACGACCTCGCGCGCGCGCTATTGACGCACGAGGCAATGTCAAAGGTTATCGTCAGATAACAGTATAAATACCCCATATAGCCCGCTACACAGCACCGACATGTTCATTCGCCGTTGTGCCACACACGGTTACTGTCAGCACAACAAACCTGCGTGCTATTGTCNATTGACGCACGAGGCAATGTCAAAGGTTATCGACAGATAACAGTATAAATGCCCCTATAGCCCGCTGCACAGCACCGACATGTTCATTCGCCGTTGTGCCACACACGGTTACTGTCAGGTGTTGTTTGGACGCACGATAACACCTTGCTGGGAAGAAGGCGGCCAGTGCGAAGATCTTCAAGAGGAATATCTCAGCGACCTCAGCTTAGGTGAGTGGAGCCCATCACAACCTTTAGTACACGTAGACGACCCTTATTTGCCGCCTTACGCGACACAACACCTAGAGTGGGAAACATACGATTCATACGGTAACCCTCAGTTGGAAATCCCAGATGTCGTGGATATGGGAAGGGCAAGCAGCATCGAAGGAGGACTGTCCCAGACGGACAAACTCCAGGGGGATCGAATTTCAAACATTACCAAGAAGGTATTGCATACACCTTCGCGCCCCCAAACCGACACCGCAGGATTGGACTCTATTGATGAACAATATAGCTCTACACCACACACAAAACGACGCAGATCCCCTGAACGACATAACGAGCCACGTTCAAATCGTAGGGAACACGTCCGACATATACCTGCACATAACAAACGTATCAAACCGGACAGATCGAGAGCAAATGATAACAGCAGCGTTACCAATGTTGTTACCGTTCATCCCTGTAGCACTATACATTCAGATGATGAACGAGACTCAATTGCCGATCACAGTACAGATCCAACACCCGGCACAAGTGGCGGAATTCATACTCCTGCCCCTCGACAGAATACCAAAAAAACTCATAATGCAACCTCGCCAATTGCCGTGGAACATGAAACACCTACCACTTCTGGCGCNCAGAATACCAAAAAAACTCATAATGCAACCTCGCCAATTGCCGTGGAACATGAAACACCTACCACTTCTGGCGCAGCACGTACGGGAACAACACCAAAATCCAAATCTAAACCCGAAAAGGAAGACGGCAACCACACAGACTACACGTTCGTCCTCCGATGCTCAGACGCAGACATTAGCGGCATCAGAGCAAAACACGCAACCCGAAAAAAAACGCCAGCGTTCGCAATCGCCTACCACGCAGACCATGTCCACATCATCTTCGGGTGTCACAACACCAACATCACCAGGACAAGCGGACGCATTATTAGATACCTCTTTGGAAATGATAGTTCGCGAATTACAGAGGCAAATTGCACTTTGCAACCAATTCGGTTCGCACAGAGATTCATTTCGTATCTCTTACGCAAAGGTTGGCGAAACCTCTTACGATTTGGTATTCTCCCGGAAAGACTAGAACGTTACCTTAATGCATGCACACTAGCCCATCAGGACGAGGTTGATGCGTCACGCGACATCTGCGAACCGTACGTGGAAGGTAGAAAAGATGAAGGCGAACCGAAAACATCTGCCTACCAATTACAGCGAACCAATATCGTTTCAACCATATCAAATTTGATCAAAGAAACGAAAGTAACCACGTACGAACAATTTCTAAATGCCATTACACTAGAACAACAAGAGCAATTGATCCAACTCTGCGGGACGTCATTCGCGTCATATACTAGGCTGCTGTTAAAAATGCATAACGTTGCTAAACAGCAACGAATAAACAGCATGCACTACTACCAACACATTGCCGAGGCCTTCGACGACAGCAACATAAATACGGAAGACGTGTTATGGTTAGATACGTTCTTCCAAGCCAGCAACATAAACCCGGTAGTATTCTATGCAAGGTTCATTCAAATCCAGTCGAAAATGATTAAAAAGATTAACGGTTTCGTCTTAGAAGGGCCTACAAACACTGGGAAGTCCATGCTAACGAGACTGTTGACAGAATGCCTAAAGCCAACACTAATATCGCGAGAGAGAGATCGTACCGGTTTTCATTTTGATCAACTCCCAAGTGCTACCGCAGTATTGTTTGAGGAACCCCTCATCGACAACTCTAACGTTGGCACCTGGAAGTTGATCCTGGAGGGTACGCCAGTTACAACCGATATTAAACATCAGGACAAAGAGATCATTACCAGAATACCAGTATTTCTGACAACAAACACTCCTCTACACAATTGGTGCGAAGTTGTAGAGAGAGAACCGTTGGCAATGAGGGTTTTCCACTATAAACTCACTACACAAATTAAACATCATGCACTAAGCAAAAAAGCAACACAACTACAACCACCACCTAATCAATTAACACCGCAAAGCATATACGCTCACATGCTACACCACTTCCTAGGTATAAATGCGTACCTAGCAGAAGTGCCTGCAAATGTCGTTGACAACTGCTGGGTAAAACCACGCGAGCAGGACGTAGACTCACTATTCGCCCACTCTAGCACAGTCACAACACTTACATCGCTCCTGCATAACAAAGACTTTGCGGACATGTTGCAGGATGCCTAGACAGCCACACACAAGATCCAAAACACCAAAACCAACACCTACACACAGCAAGGAAGATGAACAGAAATCAGAACCCACCGCAGAAGGTACAACAGGAGGAGAAGGCATGGGTCAAGTGTACCAAGGATCCCAAGACGGATACGGATACAATATGTACCAAACTGTACCGAGCAATTACTATCCGAAAAAACAAGCAACATTACACGGTTTCTTCCCTACCACGTTTTGGTGGGACGCCGACTTTAGTTCCGACCAAAAACCAATTTGCATACCATACCGCAACCTCGGCTTTTGGATCGGTACAAAGAACTCAAAGTTTGCCAACTGTAATAAACAGCAAAGTTATTTCTTCAACTTCCTATACCAATCGGTTGGAATTAAGTTGCGAAATTTTAAACTGGCTATCTCTAACCTATATATAAACGCAGAAATGAGTTCTAAGTATTCGGCATATAAATTATATTTAGAGTTGCGTATTTCTAATATAAATTATATTTAGAGTTGCGTATTTCTAATATAAATTATATTTTGAGTTGCGTATTTCTAATATCTGGATGTAGTGCCTGCCCAGAAAATAATATTATATATCGGTAACAGATAAATATAAGTTAATTAAAAAATGCTGGATGGGGCCCTTATAAAAGACTGCCAAAGTCATGCAAGTTTCTACAACACTACAACGAGATTGGAGGGAGACTTCACTCCTTCGCCGATACACCTACACGTAAATTTACTAAGATAGCAACAGTGGTTAACAGCTATAAATACGTAGCCGGAGCCCAGCTCAAACAAAAGCACGGCAGCCCGCAGCCGGCTCAATGATTTGACCCACGTCTGTCGGGCTGCAGATAGATTTGCAAACACACGTAACGAGTTATGTAAACTTCGTTTCGTGGTCTCGTGACAGGCCTTCCGGGGGCATACGTGAGATCGGCGGCGGCAAGTTTCTAGTTACGCATCTGTGTGCGTTGTTGGCTTTTCCTGAAGAGTTACAAGGAGTAGCTGGAGGTGATCACTCAGAACACCACAGTATGTTGTGGTGGTGGTGGTGGTGGTGGTGGAAAGTGGCATTAACATATTAATGGAGCAAATTTCTGATAATGTTTATGAATATATTTCGGAATTAAATTAAGAATGAGAAGAGTCTCTGCTAGAAAATATCCTCTTTTTAATAACGATAAGCCTAAATGCTGGTTTTTTATTATGTGATGCTGTGATTCATTATTACCAAAATGTAAAGAGGACACATTTATCACGAGAGGCTAGAAGTTAATCGTTGGCTAGAATTCAAAACTATCACGTGAATTGTGATTCTTAAATAGAAAAAATGTGGTTCCGTTTGCACGATCGGCTATTACTACATAATTATTAAGCCATAATTTGTTCAAATATAAGCCCCTCGCATGGAAATTACACGCATGTTTTAAGAAGTTCGTGGAATTAACTCAAAATTTCTTTTTTTTATATAGCAAAAATAAGGTATTCAAGCTAGCCCAATACGTCTAACGAGACAACAATAAACACCAGGAACTGTATNAATACGTCTAACGAGACAACAATAAACACCAGGAACTGTATGAACGGATAAAACAAAATTAGCTCTGAATTACAGCATAAGTTATCACTGTGTACTCTATCTATAGGTACGATTTGAATAAAATACACGANGTTTTAAGAAGTTCGTGGAATTAACTCAAAATTTCTTTTTTTTATATAGCAAAAATAAGGTATTCAAGCTAGCCCGATACGTCTAACGAGACAACAATAAACACCAGGAACTGTATGAACGGATAAAAAAAAAATTAGCTCTGAATTACAGCATAAGTTATCACTGTGTACTCTATCTATAGGTACGATTTGAATAAAATACACGANAAAATTAGCTCTGAATTACAGCATAAGTTATCACTGTGTACTCTATCTATAGGTACGATTTGAATAAAATACACGAAAAACTACACATTTACAATGCTCACAGATCGGGGAAAATTTTTTACTCATCATTAATCGGTGCACATAATAAAAAATATATCTAAAAACTAGGGACTATGGTATACTGATTATGTGAGGAAGTGTATGCTTATCCTAAATATGTAAATGTGTATATTAGTTACTACGCTTCTTTGGCAGTATTAAAAAATTTTAACAAAACAGAGTAAAAATTAGCAAAATAAAAATTTTTCTGGAATGTTGAAGAAATCAACCAGTTATTTTCACCACAAACAGCTCTGTTTAATAATAAGCATTATTTTCCAAGCTAAATATTTGAATTAATTATAAAATAAGAAATTAACCACAATCGGCCCAATCAGTAGCAAATACGTATTTGAAACCGGCTGTATATTTAACCACGGAATGTTCGTAGGATGCGAATGCTAAATGCAAGAGCATTTCATAAAAATATGAATTACAGATGACGCAAAAAATACTTACCTCATTTACGTTTCACTATCGGTTTTCCAACTTCACGAATAAATATGACACGAGATCACAGCATGTGGGAACTGGGTGGATGAGAGATTAACCACACAACGCCACTACTCCAGATTACCTGGGCGTAAAAATGTAAAAGAATAAAGTTAAAGGAGTAGAAAAATTACGTGGTCCCGATCGCAAGCCAAAGAACAAAAGAACGTGAAATTCAACAGGAAAGTAAAGAAACACTTGTATCCCCGCGCCACCCTGAAAGTTGCGGGGATGATAGGAAAGTGTGTTCGGCCTTTGGTTGGCCACGAACAAAAGAATGTCACTTGGCTTAAGATTATTTGGCCTAATATCACTGGTCTAAAATTATTTGGCCCAAAGTGATATGACCTAAAATTATTAAGCCTAAATTAATTTCACCTTAAATCATTTGACCTTAAAATATTTTACGTAATTTAGGTGAACGACTATCATACACTATGACTAATAAACTGTATTTTTCGCTAGTTCAAACACTGCTAGGATATACTTTAAAATGTGTACATCATTGTTACTTTTATGATTGAGCCACTCGTTTCCTGAAACGTCCTGTAGATCTGCGAACCAATAATACACGTACTGATGCCGAGTGAATCGCGTAAAACAGGATTAATACACAGGATTAAATGCTCATCAAGGACGCAACAGCCAATGAGCAAATGACAGCGCCGATGGTATACAAAGAACTGTCAAGTTTAGACTCGCGAACAAATTAACATAATGATATTTCCGGGACTCTTAGCTGTGACTCATCAGAACACGCGGCAGAGGTAGGGGATGTTTGTCGCTGTAAGGTGAGGTAGGAATTATAGTGGTCACTGGTGGTCCTCCAAACCGAGCGAGGGTGATTAATCACTCCTGCAGAATATCATGATTTTTCACTCGTTCACTTTGTTCTCTCAAGACACAACTACAGAAGAACACACTGCTGTTGAGGTGTTAGAGACGTAGCGCCCAGGCGTCGTCTGGATCGCAGATTTTCTTGTATTAGACATCTAGAAATGCTTCTGGTAGATATTGGCGCTTTAGTGAAGCTGCCACATGTCGCTGGATGGTGGAGAAACTGGCAGCTGCTGGATAATAGTGCCTGTCTGAAAATCAAATGTTTCTCCCTCGCTGCGATTTCTCACGATCGTCCAGAACCGGTCCGTCGTGTGTGGGCACTATCGCATGTCGATAGCTTCCAAAAACAACTTCGCTAAGAAGTCCGAATGCTCGAATGACGAGTGACCGGCGTGCCGTCCACTTTGCCTCCCTTCGCCATACCATCCGCTATCTGCAAAACTCTTACCGTTCGTACTGTCGTCAATTGTGTGTTCTCCGCGTGCCTATCACTCATCACNCATCCGCTATCTGCAAAACTCTTACCGTTCGTACTGTCGTCAATTGTGTGTTCTCCGCGTGCCTATCACTCATCAATCACTCTTCACAAGCATCGCGCGAGTCGCATCACGTGCATTCTTCTGAAGAAGTGAAGAGCTACGGCAACGCCCTTGTGATTGTAACATCGCCTTTAAATTAAATAGGTTTCATTGCATCAAATCGATGTGCCTATTCTGCCAAATTCCATGGTTGCCAAATTATTCTACAGGTTGCGCAAATTTTTATGGCAATGAATGCACGTGTTACTTACAGGGACTTNAATTCCATGGTTGCCAAATTATTCTACAGGTTGCGCAAATTTTTATGGCAATGAATGCACGTGTTACTTACAGGGACTTTTTTTTTAAAATGTGCATTTAGAAAGTATACAGTTAACCATGAACGAGTAGTTATTTATAAAATATTTCTAATATAGATACACCTCAAGTGCCACCAGCATAAACGACGTTTCCCAATTGCGCTGTTAGGTTGTCATCTGTTTCGGAGTCCCACAGATAAGAAATCATGCACAAGTCCAGCAACTAAGCTACCGGTGCATCAATTTCTTAAACGAAACTGCTATCCAGGAGAACAAAAATTTTCTCGTGTTCGTAAGTCTAAAGAAACCAAGCATGAAGAATGTGCTTGGGTTTTTGTAGGGGAAGGAACGGGGCGAATTTTCCATGTGCACACATTTAATTTCTTTTTACCTGAAACTACTATATATTAGTGCGGAATTGTAGACATTTGATCGCAAAGACAATTTCGAACTTTGTAAACCTCCAGATTTCTCTCACATTTGCGAAGCACTTGCGTGTACAATGATAGAGCGGCTTTCGTTGTTGCGAAGATTCAGCAAGCGGTTACACCATGACGTCGAGCTCCGTTTCTGAAGTCTGAATGGCTGTAAATGGCCTGAGATGTATTTTATTTACTCTACGATATTATACTTCAAGGAAAGTCGGTAGTTTATTCTAACAAAACAAGTATGCTAAGACAGGAAGCCAGGCAAAATGCGTTTATAAAAAAAAGTTCTCAGTTAACTAGTTTTATTTGTACAGCTTCTTAGAGACAATTAAACAGAATTTCGAAGAAATTTAAAATTTATAATCTGGTTCTTTATATTACTCCGTGGAAAATGTTTGGCATCTAGTCTCCAATACTTTGTCTGGAAAAGCACAGAAATAAATTTTACTGCGGAAGTCGCCCTGCGGTTAGGCCATTAGAAAAGTCATGGGAATGCGGAATCTTCGGGAAAACTTGCTTCGTTTTCTCTTGTTTGCACGGGCCCGGCTGCAAGTTTGCCTTCTTTGTTTGCCCTGCCGAATGATGGTAATGGCCCCGAGTCATGGTAAGAGCTGTTCCCAGCCACTGATTCGTCTTTCCCTCTTCGCATGCAGTTTCTCTCCCTCGCGTGTAATTTTTTTTCCGCTCCCCGTTAACTTGCCACTGACCCACACTAATCACTTGATTAACTGTTAGTAGCACCAAAACGAATCACAGCATATTCGCCTGAGGTAGTGGGGTCAGAATCCTGAGAAACGCTGTTTGTAATTATTTATACTAAAGTCAGGTTAATTCTCGGTGGATCGCTATTACCGGAACATATTTGAAAGTCGTGTTTAGTTTGTTCCGAACAACGAATATGGGGTAGAGTACGCGTGTCAGCTACGTAGTAACCACTCTTCGTGGGGGCCGCGGTGATGTCGTGGTTAGACCACTCGCCTTCCATCTAGGCNCATCCGCTATCTGCAAAACTCTTACCGTTCGTACTGTCGTCAATTGTGTGTTCTCCGCGTGCCTATCACTCATCACTCACTCTTCACAAGCATCGCGCGAGTCACATCACGTGCATTCTTCTGAAGAAGTGAAGAGCTACGGCAACGCCCTTGTGATTGTCACATCGCCTTTAAATTAAATAGGTTTCATTGCATCAAATCGATGTGCCTATTCTGCCAAATTCCATGGTTGCCAAATTATTCTACAGGTTGCGCAAATTTTTATGGCAATGAATGCACGTGTTACTTACAGGGACATTTTTTTTAAAATGTGCATTTAGAAAGTATACAGTTAACCATGAACGAGTAGTTATTTATAAAATATTTATAATATAGATACACCTCAAGTGCCACCAGCATAAACGACGTTTCCCAATTGCGCTGTTAGGTTGTCATCTGTTTCGGAGTCCCACAGATAAGAAATCATGCACAAGTCCAGCAACTAAGCTACCGGTGCATCAATTTCTTAAACGAAACTGCTATCCAGGAGAACAAAAATTGTCTCGTGTTCGTAAGTATAAAGAAACCAAGCATGAAGAATGTGCTTGGGTTTTTGTAGGGGAAGGAACGGGGCGAATTTTCCATGTGCACACATTTAATTTCTTTTTACCTGAAACTACTATATATTAGTGCGGAATTGTAGACATTTGATCGCAAAGACAATTTCGAACTTTGTAAACCTCCAGATTTCTCTCACATTTGCGAAGCACTTGCGTGTACAATGATAGAGCGGCTTTCGTTGTTGCGAAGATTCAGCAAGCGGTTACACCATGACGTCGAGCTCCGTTTCTGAAGTCTGAATGGCTGTAAATGGCCTGAGATGTATTTTATTTACTCTACGATATTATACTTCAAGGAAAGTCGGTAGTTTATTCTAACAAAACAAGTATGCTAAGACAGGAAGCCAGGCAAAATGCGTTTATAAAAAAAAAGTTCTCAGTTAACTAGTTTTATTTGTACAGCTTCTTAGAGACAATTAAACAGAATTTCGAAGAAATTTAAAATTTATAATCTTGTTCTTTATATTACTCCGTGGAAAATGTTTGGCATCTAGTCTCCAATACTTTGTCTGGAAAAGCACAGAAATAAATTTTACTGCGGAAGTCGCCCTGCGGTTAGGCCATTAGAAAAGTCATGGGAATGCGGAATCTTCGGGAAAACTTGCTTCGTTTTCTCTTGTTTGCACGGGCCCGGCTGCAAGTTTGCCTTCTTTGTTTGCCCTGCCGAATGAAGGTAATGGCCCCGAGTCATGGTAAGAGCTGTTCCCAGCCACTGATTCGTCTTTCCCTCTTCGCATGCAGTTTCTCTCCCTCGCGTGTAATTTTTTTTCCGCTCCCCGTTAACTTGCCACTGACCCACACTAATCACTTGATTAACTGTTAGTAGCACCAAAACGAATCACAGCATATTCGCCTGAGGTAGTGGGGTCAGAATCCTGAGAAACGCTGTTTGTAATTATTTATACTAAAGTCAGGTTAATTCTCGGTGGATCGCTATTACCGGAACATATTTTAAAGTCGTGTTTAGTTTGTTCCGAACAACGAATATGGGGTAGAGTACGCATGTCAGCTACGTAGTAACCACTCTTCGTGGGGGCCGCGGTGATGTCGTGGTTAGACCACTCGCCTTCCATCTAGGCGAACCGGGTTCGATTCCCGAAGGGGTCACTCTCAGATTTTCGCATGTGGGAATCGTGCCGTATGATGCCGCTGGTCGGCGGGTTTTCTCGGGGATCTCCCGTTTCCCCCACCCTTTAATTCCAGCGCAGCTCCATACTCACCTCACTTCATCCTCATCGGCTCTCAAGACCTGATGTTAAGAGCCACCCAAATTTTTTTACTTCACTCTTCGTGTTTCAACATAGGCACGTGTTTTTGGCGGGGAGGGAGGGAGGCATGATCAAAACAACACGTGCTTTGTTTGATTTTAGAACACCGTTTTTGCAACTACGTGCTACCGAACTTTCCTATACTTCCTCTGGAGTAATTTGAATAAAAACTAGAATATTTTCAATTTACTAAAAATATTTTATTAATCTAAAAGTTTTGGTGTTTTGAAATCCCCAAACATAAGCCAGCATGTTCACAACTGTTCAAACATGTGATTTTTGACAATTCCATAAGCGATTGATGAATCAGTGTTAAGAACATTCGCAGCAGACGAAAATTTGTCTACGGTTTGTTCTGTTCTTCCTGGAAACGTACTCAATTAACTGCATGCAGTCCAGACTTAGCGCCATGCGATTTTCATGTTCTCGGTAAGCTGAAAAAGGATCTCGGTGAACGACGAAAGGAGGTGAAAGCAGCTGTCTCCGGGTGGTTACATAGCGCTGGAGGAGATGTCTACGCATCCGGGATCGAAAGTTGGTTGACCGTTCCGAGAAATGTTTACAGTCTCTTGGGGACTATGTGGAAAAGTGAACTTACATTGTATGTTGTCAAAGCCGTGTTGCCTATGTATAGGTGGTTTCATACATGGCCATAACGTGGAAGTGTAAATTATTTATTGATTTGTCCTTGTATATACNCTCTTGGGGACTATGTGGAAAAGTGAACTTACATTGTATGTTGTCAAAGCCGTGTTGCCTATGTATAGGTGGTTTCATACATGGCCATAACGTGGAAGTGTAAATTATTTATTGATTTGCCCTCTAATTAGCGAAATTCAGACGCTGAAATATAACTGCAGTTTAGGTTATTCCAGTGGCGTATATTGTAATAATTAAAAGGCAAAGTTCCGTGATTTGGAGAAAATTTCACTGTTTCGAGCCTAGGTGTTAAAATATTCAAAAAGTAAATTTAACGAATAAAATATAAGTGGTTTTGTGAGGACTCAAATAACGAACATAGCGGATTTCTGATTAGGTGGTATTGGAATCGACGCGATTTGAAACTGTTTATCTCAGCCACGCCGTTTACTACAATGGACGACGCAGTACCGCGGTGAGCGAAAACAAGCAGACAATCGTTACGTAAATTACCGGACGCATTGTTGGCTACATTACGCTATTATCGGCACGATTTGACACGGTTTGGCTCGCAACGCTATTCAATAGAGCGCATAGACAAACAGTACTCTGGTGAAAGAAAAAAAAATTCGGTAGTCAAATAAGCAACTGTTTTCGCATTCTGCATTTAGTTCGTCATTAATGCTATCGATTCTGAACGGACGCCGCAATGCTGTTACAGAAATAGCGGTCGCATGAGAGCAAATATTAGGACTTCACTCTGTTAAAAACAGAGTATTATGTGTTGGTCACCCCACGTTGCTTGTGTTGCAGATGAAACTGCCGTTCACGAGAGAATAAGATGATATGCAAACAACNGTGTTGGTCACCCCACGTTGCTTGTGTTGCAGATGAAACTGCCGTTCACGAGAGAATAAGATGATATGCAAACAACTAATTGAACTTTATCTGAAACATGATGTAGTTTCATAAAACAATATTTTTTTCAGATTATCGTTTCAATAAAATCTGATTCGCCAGTAGTTTTCGTAATTTTAATGACAGGTAAACCAACGTATCCTCCTGTGCCACCAGAACAAACAAATTAATGTGTTATTCCTTAGAGGGTTTCGATAGGATGTTCACGGTAAAGTAAGAACTTTTGAAAGAAACTATTGGAAAACATTACTGGCCATAAATACATATATGCTACCAGCGAATTAACCATAGTAGTTATTAGCAAATTACGATATACTGGGGATGTATTGTTTAAATATATGGCCACTGAAACTCGACTTTCTTGTATTATAAACACTAAAGTATGTAATTGCATATTAGCAATACATCGACATTTTATTAATTTCAAACTTTTTACTTGGATGGCACATGAATTAAGTGATCATGTCCATGGCAGTATTAGTTTTACATATGAAAAAAGGAAACAAATAAGATTGGAAAATCAGAACTAATCAGGGCTTTCAAACGTACTCAATTAACTGTGAACAGTTTATATTTGTGCACACGTTTCAACTGTAACTAACCAAGAATTCCACAAACAAATTTAATTAAGTAAATAAATATATAAAGTGCATCTATTATTTATAGAGCACAATAAACTTAGGCACGGGGCCGCGGTGGGGTAGTAGGTAGACTACTTGCCTTCCACCAAGGCGAACTAGTTCGATTCTCGGCGGAGTCACTCCCGGATTTTCGCACGTGGGAATCGTGCCGGACGATGCCGCTGGTCGGCGGGTTTTCTCGGGGATCTACAACTTCCCCCGCCCTTGCATTCCGACGCTGCTCCATACTCACCTCACTTCACCCTCATCGGCGCTCAAGAGCCACCTAAATCTCTTCGCTCGCACACTCACTCAGCTTCAATCATCTAAGACCTGTGCAATACCGCCCGTCACAGTACGCGATCTCTCAGGTTATACTGAGAACAACTGCAGTTCCATGAGACACACGACAATCGCACTATGATTTATTAAGAAAAATGCCATAACATTTGCGGGCAAATCTTTACAACTGTGAACTCAGCTTTACTCACTGCGCTCATTCCCTCGTTGGTGATAAGTTAAGCATGTCGGGGGTGAGCAACTTGCTTTGTGCTCGGGAAGTAATTAAGTTGTACTCTGTCGGGCGCCTAGCTTTCAAACGGCTCGGCAGCCATTCGTAACGTCCCCCCACCACCGGCGTGGTAATGAGCGGGTCGTATTTCTTCGCACCCGCGCCGTAAAACTACCGCATCCCCCCTNCGTGGTAATGAGCGGGTCGTATTTCTTCGCACCCGCGCCGTAAAACTACCGCATCCCCCCTCCCCCTTAACAAAACAAACCAATCTTCGCGCGAGATACTGCGCCCGCCACCAAGCTTTTATACGCTTGAACTTTCCCCACGATGAACCCTCGCGTGTTTGCGAAGACGGGCAGGCGTGGCGCGGTCTTCGGGCTGCTCCCGGAAAGCCTTTGTAGCGGTAGTAATAACAAATGCCAGGGCAAATTTGCTGTGTCTTCTGCAACCGTCCCCATATGGAAACCTTTAAGGCTGAGAATTCGGTATACAGAAATACGTGCTTATGAAATCCGGTCTTTGTGCATTTGTCACAGTGGCGCAGCCAAAAATTTCTCAAAAGGGTTGTTTACTGAAGAGAAGGGGGTGGCGGATTTTGCACCGGCGTTAGGGGTGCTGACGCATGTGTTAAAAAGGTCAAATACCGGCGCTAGAAGAAAATTCACTTTTTATATATTGCAATTAAGAATTTATTACCGAAATTACACAATTTTTTATTACGAATAAAGGTTTATTAGTAGATTCAATACTTACTGTACTCCCGATAAATGTAATCATTTCAACGTGATTTCCCTGTACACCGTTTACAGAAATGTTGTAGCGAGTTAGAAAAATAAAACATTGGTATAACTTCTTATAACAAAAAGTTTACATTTTTAATGTATGATGAATTGAATCATATTCTTATAATGAAGGTCAGAGTGATATTTGGTGTCACAGTACAAGCCTGTGTTTCTAACAGTTCCATAACTTCATCAAAACATGCTTCGGAAGGGGTGAGGAAAGAAGAAAACTTGTAGGATTATCAATAGAGTTCTATTAACCTTGATCAAGCTATATCAGCCCACCTCGTCGTCNGAAAGAAGAAAACTTGTAGGATTATCAATAGAGTTCTATTAACCTTGATCAAGCTATATCAGCCCACCTCGTCGTTACGTGCGGCTGCAGTAAAGACACACATACGCTGCCGAACCTAACAGCCATTGTATTGATCGGCATCGAATAGGACCGGTACGTCTGGAATGATGATGGACGGTTTTTTTTTTCCCAGGAATTTAACTGACCAGTGTGTTGGCCAGATAGCTTCGAAGTTCCTGAAGAATAAGTTAGTAAGCGTTCAAAGCGATCGTCTCCCCAAGAATCCAAATTTTCCGATAGTTATCGTAGAATGATATTGTCGGATTGTAAAGTAACTTCTATGCTTTATTGGCCTTGCATAAAGAAAATGTGCACAGATATAACTTTAATTTTCAAAATTAAAACACTGTACCAGCTAAATAAAATGTATATGTATGTCTAATATATTTACAGATTGTCTCAATAAATTAAAAAGTTCCAGAGGAAGATATCCACGATTTTATAATNCACGTGCGGCTGCAGTAAAGACACACATACGCCGCCGAACCTAACAGCCATTGTATTGAGCGGCATCGAATAGGACCGGTACGTCTGGAATGATGCTGGACGGTTTTTTTTTCCCAGGAATTTAACTGACCAGTGTGTTGGCCAGATAGCTTCGAAGTTCCTGAAGAATAAGTTAGTAAGCGTTCAAAGCGATCGTCTCCCCAAGAATCCAAATTTTCCGATAGTTATCGTAGAATGATATTGTCGGATTGGAAAGTAACTTATATGCTTTATTGGCCTTGCATAAAGAAAATGTGCAAAGATATAACTTTAATTTTCAAAATTAAAACACTGTACCAGCTAAATAAAATGTCTATGTATGTCTAATATATTTACAGATTGTCTCAATAAATTAAAAAGTTCCAGAGGAAGATATCCACGATTTTATAATGAAATCAGCTTAATTACACTTGTGACGTTATTGGCTGTCGTCCGTTAGATAATATGTTTCCCCAGTCTCGTCAACCAATGAGAATTCTGATACTGCAATACAGAATGTTTGTAATTCGTTTGCAGACGGTAAAAAAAATTATATCTGCTTAGCGAGAGACAGACGCTGCAGTGTTTTGTAACTTACTTCGCTCATCCTCAGGAACGTGAGTGAAGAGATTTGGGCGGATCTCAAAGTCGAAAGTGAAGCGAGGCGAGTATGGAGCAGCGCCGGAATAAAAGGGCGGGGAAACGGGAGAACCCCGAGAAAACCCGCCGACCAGCGGCATCGTGCGGCACGACTCCCACATGCGAAAATTCGGGAGCGACCCCGCCAGGAATCGAACCCGTTTAGCCTAGGTGGGAGACTAGACGAAGGCAAGCACAAGGAACCGACGCGACGTGGCATGTCTATGACCTTGAAGCGTTTTGCTTTGGAACGGGTCCTGAGTTTTATTGGCTACACTGCACCGTGCAAAGTTTCCCATTGGTTCGCTGGCTCAAGCAGGTTCGTCTCTGGGTGTTTACTGACGAATGACACCACACCACGTTGTCAAGGAGTGATACAATAATTCTGTCGAGGCGAGCTGTTGGAGTTAGAAAAACACACGACAGTTATGCCTCTGTATACTCGTGAGCCCTACGACAAAAGCAAAGCACATGATATTAGCCTACCAATTTACTTATAAACTAACGCACAGTTGCCAGATTTATGACTATATAGAATGATTCATAAGGAGAGAGTGCTATTTCAAGAGGTGATAGTATATAACAGAGAGAAGTTATAAAAAAAACATCATGCCCTCGGATTATACAGTGAAACTCTATTAAGACGTTTCAGAACGGAATGACACATTTTGACTTATAAACAGGGAAAACTTCTTATAAGGGTAAAATTACATGTTAATAACAGACCACGTGAAAACTTTTTTAAGCTTTTTAAGCAGGAAAACTACTTAATGGGGAACTTCTTAAGAGGGGTTTACTGTAATTATAAATTTAAAACAGTAATTATTGCTGCAAGCTAGTGCAGTTCAAATAAACACCCGTGATAACGGGCCCCTTGGTATCACTACAATTCACGCGACTTTTTAATAAATAAATTCGTCATCGCTGTTTACAAATTAATTTCACGTATTCGTCAGTCAGTAGCATCTTACTTGAGTGACATTTCAGTACAAAGAATTTATAAATTTGTAACCACTCATTTGTAAGGACTCGAACATTTTTGCAATTTCAGTGACATGTATGTTAGTTAAACTTCATAGCAACAGGAAAAGCCACTTTTATTTGTCGACGGGCTGCATGTGATACGGTTATTTGATACCTGCCAATGCTGAAGTTTGGAAGTAGGTATTGAATTTGCTCTGCGGCGTGAGGCGCCAGCACTTGATGCTAGCCCTCAGTGATAGGGCGTACGAATACGTCGACACTGTTGTCNCTTTGATACCTGCCAATGCTGAAGTTTGGAAGTAGGTATTGAATTTGCTCTGCAGCGTGAGGCGCCAGCACTTGATGCTAGCCCTCAGTGATAGGGCGTACGAATACGTCGACACTGTTGTCTCTAGGACCAATTTACTAATAAATTACACTTTATTTGCGAGTTCACATAATCGAGTTTTATTGTTGCTTGAACAGGTTAACTGGTACATGAATTCACGAGACAACTCCCCTCCCCTTTTTCTATGTAGGCTACATATGGTTTGACGCCGCGATTGGCGTCGTGGGGGGGGGGGGGGGATTCTTCACACCTGGTGTAGAACTACTTATCTGACACTGCGGCGCTGTCTTCCCTCGGCTGGCGACTTGGAACTGCTCCGGCGCTTGGTGGGGCGTCCCGACGCCTGCTCTCGGAACTCCTCCTCCCGGGTCCACTCAGCACTCTTCGTTTGACGAAGTCTGGCTGACTTTTCTCGGATTTTTCCTGCCACACGTCCCGCTTGACGGCCTCCGACTGAGGTCGACGTCGTGATGCATTCTCGATCCGGACTCCTCACTTCAGGTCCTCAACTGACTGCCTGACTGCTCGATCCTCGACGACTGACTTGATCATCGCACTGGCTTCGTCCGGCTCCTACCCGGACGCCTCGCTTCAGGTCCCCCGACTGACTGCCTGACTGCTCGATCCTCGACTGACTGGTCGATCCTCCCTCCTTCTCGTGGTTTTGTAGGCTCCATCGCCATATTCAACTTGCACCGTCTCTGCACGTGGCCGGGGTGCTTGCCGCATCCCTCCTGAGTCGTAAAACACGTGGCCGCTGCTCCTGTGGTCCGCAGTCGGCCTGGCGTCGCCCCTTGATTCTGGCCTGGAAGTTTATTGTTCCGTTCTGCACGTGCGGGAACTCTTGGGTGGCCTCTTTGGTTCGGCGCACTTATGCCTCGGGATATCGTGTCGTTATTCTCCCCAGCACGCCCGCTAAAAGCTCTCAATGTTTATGGCGGAAACTAGCCTGGGACAGACTCAGNCCTTGATTCTGGCCTGGAAGTTTATTGTTCCGTTCTGCACGTGCGGGAACTCTTGGGCGGCCTCTTTGGTTCGGCGCACTTATGCCTCCGGATATCGTGTCGTTATTCTCCCCAGCACGCCCGCTAAAAGCTCTCAATGTTTATGGCAGAAACTAGCATGGGACAGACTCAGCCACTGGTGTGGGCTCAGCGTCCCTTGGCAGCTGCAGGATGCAGCTGTGTCCGCGCCCTGGTGCCTTCCGTTGTCTCCAGATGTCGTCTGCATGTGCAGGAACCGTTGCATGTGCAGGAACATTTGGTAGCCCGCCTTTGCATCTGCGAGGCGCGGTTGCACCTTCCTGGCGGTATTCTTTTGGCATGTCCACAAAACCCTTAATCCTTATTGCGGTCGTCCGCCTGCGAGCTTCGCCAGAGCGTGTGTTCTGACGAATAAAATATAGGGATGCAGAATGCGTCATCTTCATTTACTGCGGGGTTTGGCAGTATGCAAGACTGCACACCTATTTGTATACTGAAGAGGTCTGTGTTTGATCATTTCTTGTCCTTGGGCTGGTTTGTACAAAAAAAATCCACATACAAACTTATAAGTGACATTTTCGGGTCACCCGTTATTAGTCTAGGTTTCTGAAGGGAACGTCAAATAAAATTTGGTCCAATTAATAATTGTAGCACTTGCATACAAGTCTTCGAGGACTAGCCTGGCGCTAAACCGATCCGCGAATAAGTCAGCTTTTCACAATTTTGTAGCAATTTAAAAGTCTAAAAGTCACATATTCCTAACCATTCGGAAACACACATTTTTTCCGAATTTTTTTCTACGTATGATTTTTAGTTTTACACATCCAGGTATTGACTTGTCCCTTAGAACCGTTGTGTTTACCTTAGGTAGAGAAAGTGACATTTATTGCAGAGTCAAACACTGCGATTCAACATACTAATTGGGCGAAGCGCAGTACGGAACAATGTCGCATTTTCTACGAGGGAGAGACAAACCAGGGGATTTAGAAACACAAACGGTGTTGTGACTGGCGAAAAAAAAAAACTGGAAAGGCTTTGGTGTTCGCTCAATATGGACATAGAATGTGTGGTCACTGAACCATACAAGAAATTACTGACACATTGTACAACAATACAAACCTTCTCTGTTAATAGGATCCTCGATGGTGTAGTGATTAGGCCACTCCCTTGCCCTGCAGCGAAACGAGTTCGATTCCCGACGGAGTCAAACCCAGATGTGAGCAAATAAATCGAAATTAACCAGTGGGGTTTTTCCGGGTACTCTCATTTTTCCCAGCATTGCCATCAAGCATTAATCATTTTTTTTTAAACATTACTTCACTCCTGCGGCGCTAAAGACATCAGTTAAGAAAAAGCCACCTAAATCTGCTCTTAATCACGAACCCCATTCTCCGTTAACATCCGGGCAATATCAGTAGATGAGGCTTAAAGTCTCATCGACAGTTAGATCATTGAGAGACGGAGCAGGTTGCTCAGGCATGCAGGAACGGGGAAGGAATCGGCCATGGCCTGTAGTAAGGAACCACTCCAGCATTCACCTGGAGTGATCTCGGGAAACCATGGAAACCCACAATCAGGATGGGCCAGACCGGAATTCGAATCCAGGTCCTCGCGAATGAGAGTCCAAAGAATAACCACTGTACCACCTCGCTCGGTGTCTATATCAATGTTTCTGACACGAATGGTCAGTGAATAGAGACATGCACATTCCGCAGTATTATTTAACGTAAGGGGTGTGTTTCAAAAGTTTGTAAGCCTCGCTTTAACTATACGAAAACATTTTATTTTACTCTTCATACACAACGTCACAATTATGCATGTTATGTCGTGTGGAAACAATCTAAAAAATGAGACATTGGACCAACTTAACTATATACACATTTATAAAGTCTGGCCGTCGAAAATAATAAAGTAAATTTTGTAGGTCTCTACATAGTAGAAAAAAAAACACGAGAAGAAAGCAAGCTCCTTTGCTGACTTACTTGAATTGGGACTTAATTATTTGTGCCAAAATTTACCTGAACCTGAACCAGCATATTTTCTCAGGAGCTTGTAAATTACTACTGACTGGTAGAAGCACGCGGTCTTCCATGCGTCACCTTTGGCATAATACTGAACAATAGGCGCCGAATACTTGCTTCCTGGAGGGGGGGGGGGCAAGTCTCAGACTATCTGTGACAGTACCCACGTTCATTTAAATCTTACGTCTGTTTTCCTTCCTCCCCCGCTCTCCCNAAGTCTCAGACTATCTGTGACAGTACCCACGTTCATTTAAATCTTACGTCTGTTTTCCTTCCTCCCCCGCTCTCCATCATATTGTGCATTGTTTGATTCTGTATGCGGTTGTGCATGTATATAAAACTTACTTCCCCTGCGCCAAAAATTAAAAAATTTAAGTAAAATGATTTATTTAAATATTGCTTTTTTTTTGTTTTGCTTATATAAAGACCTATAAATAGGATACATTTTGAAAATAATGAGACAAGGAGTTCACAATAAGTTATAAATATTTATTACAATCTGAAGAATCAAGTAACTACACTGAAGGAAACATATTGTTGTAAGAACCATAATTCTATAACCGTTAACACTCCAAGACAGTTGAAATAGGGACAACAGTATGCTTGCTTGTGGCTACAATACAAATATTGCTACAGGTATATGGTAACGCCAACAGAACATATTTTAAACGATCGGTGAGTCACAAATAAGTACCGTCATTACTTTCTGCAGAATAGAATGTTGCGATTACAAACGAGTGGTCCTGACTATAATCCAGTATGGTATTCCCTATGATACTGCTCTGATGCCGCTACAAAGCTGATTGTGCACCTAGCAGTGACATGTGATAGTGCTAACAATCTGTTCTGTTGCCTTAACTGAGTGGCATGGTAGCCTTAGACATCTTGTGTGGTCTATTGTAATTTCATCGTCGGCTCGTAGGATGTGCTGCTATTTATACTTATTTTTCAGAATTTGAAAAATTCCTTGTGGAAGCAGGCAGCCTCGCACTCCCGGTTTTTGTATTGATAAACAGACGCCGTAGACCGCTCGACCGATTATCAGTTATGATAATCGGGTTTTTAAATGTATTTGTCTTACTTTGTTTAACTTTATTTAAAGCATGTCATGTAACGCATCTGCAAACGAATCTCACGAGACGAATTCAANTTTTGCTTATATAAAGACCTATAAATAGGATACATTTTGAAAATAATGAGACAAGGAGTTCACAATAAGTTATAAATATTTATTACAATCTGAAGAATCAAGTAACTACACTGAAGGAAACATATTGTTGTAAGAACCATAATTCTATAACCGTTACACTCCAAGACAGTTGAAATAGGGACAACAGTATGCTTGCTTGTGGCTACAATACAAATATTGCTACAGGTATATGGTAACGCCAACAGAACATATTTTAAACGATCGGTGAGTCACAAATAAGTACCGTCATTACTTTCTANCAGGTATATGGTAACGCCAACAGAACATATTTTAAACGATCGGTGAGTCACAAATAAGTACCGTCATTACTTTCTACAGAATAGAATGTTGCGATTACAAACGAGTGGCCCTGACTATAATCCAGTATGGTCTTCCCTATGATACTGCTCTGATGCCGCTACAAAGCTGATTGTGCACCTAGCAGTGACATATGATAGTGCTAACAATCTGTTCTGTTGCCTTAACTGAGTGGCATGGTAGCCTTAGACATCTTGTGTGGTCTATTGTAATTTCATCGTCGGCTCGTAGGATGTGCTGCTATTTATACTTATTTTTCAGAATTTGAAAAATTCCTTGTGGAAGCAGGCAGCCTCGCACTCCCGGTTTTTGTATTGATAAACAGACGCCGTAGACAGCTCGACCGATTATCAGTTATGATTATCGGGTTTTTAAATGTATGTGTCTTACTTTGTTTAACTTTATTTAAAGCATGTCATGTAACGCATCTGCAAACGAATCTCACGAGACGAATTCAANTGTCTTACTTTGTTTAACTTTATTTAAAGCATGTCATGTAACGCATCTGCAAACGAATCTCACGAGACGAATTCAAAAAAAAATTTAGCTTATTTATTTAACAAAATAATATTTCATTTACGTTATATATATTTATATAAATAAACATAATATATTTGTACCATATAACACTGGGTATCATCTGATATAACAATGTTTTTACATGTAACGATTGGGTAAACAGGTTTTCCTTTCACATCAGATAATTGGTAGTACCAATAAAAATATCGCGCTAGTAATTAGTTTTATGTCCTGTTTGTGTAAGTTGTTACGAGTTGTGGCCAGGCCCTTAGCTGAGTGGCCTGCCTGATCACACCTTCACTTATTTATCCAGGACACGGGCCGTGATCGCTGAAATTAGTTATGAAATCGCAAACAACAGAATCCCCCTCCACCGGCCAGTAAACGGGGACAACGCAGCCGATATAGGGCAGTGTAGTCCGTGGGCGGTGTCTTTTNGCCAGTAAACGGGGACAACGCAGCCGATATAGGGCAGTGTAGTCCGTGGGCGGTGTCTTTTATCGTCGGGCCATTAGAACGAGAAGACCACTGAAGATGGGTGTGTCCGGCCGTCGACTTGCGCCATCTTAATCAGCCTCTGGAATCATTAACAAGGTGGGGACTCTCCAATTTCCGAAATGAGTCTTGCACCGACCAATTTAGAAATATTTTATTTATAAGTTAATACTTTAGTATATTTGTATAGCTCCCCCCCTCCCCCGGTTCACATTCAATCATATTTATATTGAAATAATATTGTAATACCTTAATGTTAAATAAACCTCTTTTATTCAGTGTTCATAACATAACTCTTATCAATAACTTGTTACGACCTTATATCCACGTTAAGTATACGTATCAACAAAATGCCTAAGAAATCATAACAAAGTGATATGCGTCTTGTAAAAACAAATAGGACATTCCAGCATCCGTGTTGCTATTATTACATTCAACGCCTAACATGGCGTTGTCTGTCGACACTTTACATGTTTCACATTAATCTCACAGGTTGTCAACAGTCTCCACTAAATAAATATTTGTTCACAATATGAACATTTTCAAATTTATATTCTGTATTGTAAATTCTACTAGGTATATAATCTTTAAAAGAATTAGAGGGTGCCCTTAACAGTCCACGACACTGTTGCAACTACCATACTGTTTCTGTAAACTGTTGGGGGAAAAAAAACCAAGTGAATTCTACAGAACATTCTGTTGCAGTTACCAAACATCACTGTCGGGTTAACAATAGCTTGTCCTGTTACCGCAACAATATTGCAAGATTGTGTTCACATCTTTCTGTATAGTTTCTACAGAAAAAATGGTTCCCACGACAGAATAACTTTTAACAATATATAGATTGTTCTGCTACCAATTTGGATTGTATNTACAGAAAAAATGGTTCCCACGACAGAATAACTTTTAACAATATATAGATTGTTCTGCTACCAATTTGGATTGTATAGTATTGCAGATTATTCTGTTGCTGGTACTAAAGTTTAGTTGTCGCTGCCATAAAATGCCATTACAAAACTGTTCTGTTAAATTCTCTCTGATGATTTCATTCAGTGTAGTATGTATCAACCCAGGGGGTGACGCTCATTCTGGCTGAACAGTGGAGGGGCGAAAGCCCTCCTCTGNTACAGAAAAAATGGTTCCCACGACAGAATAACTTTTAACAATATATAGATTGTTCTGCTACCAATTTGGATTGTACAGTATTGCAGAATATTCTGTTGCTGGTACTAAAGTTTAGTTGTCGCTACCATAAAATGCCATTACAAAACTGTTCTGTTAAATTCTCTCTGATGATTTCTTTCAGTGTAGTATGTATCAACCCAGGGGGTGACGCTCATTCTGGCTGAACAGTGGAGGGGCGAAAGCCCTCCTCTGCCCACTCCCCCCGACAACTCTAAACCTATGACGCAATTACATACAAGCGAAAGTGCGACGTGTGTTTCGGAACCCCGACAAAACATCGTGGCAACGTGGCACTGTGTCAACCACCAATCAGCGCCCAGAGAAGAACCTGTCGGACGACACCCAAATCAACAGGAAACCGTAAGCAGCACACCGGAGTCAACCAGACTCAAGATTCGTCATGACATATCAACACACAGCCACCCAGCGACTGAGCACAAATCAAGGTCACCGCCACGGAATGTTGCTCCTGTGTACTTTCGTATTCTTTGTTAAAGGGAAATTGCAAAGGGTCCTGGATGGTTCTGATTGCTACGGTGTCACGCTCAAATGGTAAGGAGGCAGTACCGGCAAGACTTACGGCCAAATACCTGGCATGACTCAAAAATTTCAGAATACATTGTTAGAAGGAAGCATGCAGTTTTTACCAAATGTGCGAAACCCAAGTTTGCGCTTGGATTACTCCGGATGTCGTTATAAATTCCGTACGGTCGGCAAGTACATAAGGTCGCTCACGTGTTCATCAGGAGACGGTTGTGTCGTGTTCACAAAGATTGACGTGACTCTGAGCTCCAAACAATATTAACTTAACCGTTTATAACTTGCATGTGTAATATTGTATCAAAAGGTAATGGCATGCAGTGTATACTATAATTAACGTTTGTAATTTTATTACTTCCCCTTATATAGGTTATATATGTACACACACGTGCGACAAAGAGCATTGCCAAACGAGCACAGCTTGGTGTGGTAATATATATATATATAGAGCTAAACATGTATAAACGTGATGATACACGAAGCAAAATGTAATACCCGCAAAAACGCCGAATTGTGGAAATAAATTATCAGTGGTATAGATAGTTAAGACAGGTTGAGGTAAGAAAAAAGAAAAAAAGGGCCCAAATTTGCTCGCTTATTCGTCGGTGGATTGGAAAGNGGGGGGGGTTGTAAAGTGACCGCAGTGAATTAAAACACTTGACGATCACAGCTTGTGCCGTCTAGAGTACATACAGTATCTTACAGTGAAAGTGGCCCACCTAGTACGAACTGACATTAGATTAAAATTGAATATTCCCTCTAAATGAAAATTACTGGTACCCCAATTTATTTAATGCATTACATATTCAGCTTTTAAGGGTCTACAAAAAATACGCATTATTTCTATGATGATATTCTCATAAAATGGAAAATACTAAAACAACTGCAGATTGAACGCCACAGTGAAAGTGGTACACTGCNTATGATGATATTCTCATAAAATGGAAAATACTAAAACAACTGCAGATTGAACGCCACAGTGAAAGTGGTACACTGTCCAATACATGCCCCCCATTGGCCTACCAGGCGTGCTATGTCGGGCTCACGCATTCTGAACCACGCGTACCTTCGTTCTGTGCATGAAGGCAAGCATTACATTCAAGTAACCTTTCGTAGATCGAAATGGAACTTGAAAGAGGTCAGACGTCTGTGGCGGTGAGGAATCTGGTAAATTTGCTTTACCAAATGGGTAAATCTCTTTGTGAGAACGGCAAAATTGTGAATCGCAATCATTCTACTGTGCAAAATATCGTTCATAGATTTCGTCAGTACAGTAGAATAGAGAACAAAGAGAAGCGTAGATCCAGAAACATATTCACTGCATCAGACAAGCGATGGATTCGACATCAAATAAAGACGAATCCCGCGTTAGGTGCACCAAAACTTGCCAAGGAAGCAGAAGTCATCTTGGGGAAAACAGCCTGCCCAGAAACGGTGAGGGGAGTCCTTCGTTGATGAGAGGACTTCAATGGTCGAGTAGCGCGCAAAACACAATATATGTATCAGCAAGAATAACAAATACACAGGTTCCAGTTTGCAACAGAGCATGCTGATAAATCTTTTAACTACTTGAAAACAGCAATATTTACCTACGAAAGTAAATTCAATGTGTTTGCATCGGATGGGAAGGTCAGTATCTGGTGTAAGCCAAACACAAAACTTGCAGTAAGGAATCCTCGGCCAACGGCGAAACACGGAAGTGTGGGTCCCTGATCGTAAGGGGCTGTATGGCGGCTTCGGGTGTGGGGAAACTCCTTTTCATAGATAGTACTATGGATCAAGATGTGTATTTAAACATATTGAGGAAAGAACTGACACCGAGCGCAGAGAATTTAGGCTTGCGAGATTGTTTCACGTTCTACCAAGACAACGACCCCAAACATAAGGCACATAAGGTACGCATGTGGTTACTCTATAATTGCCCCCATGTACTAGATACCCTTCCAGAGTCACCAGACATCAACGTCATCGCAAATTTGTGGAGTGTGATAAAAGAAAACATCCGCAAACATGCCATATATAACAGGAATTAACTCAAAATTGCCCCTTAAGGAGATGAAAAAGAATTGTGGACGTCACACTAGGTACTAACAATCCACACATGCCCTTCAACGACAGGACAGATATAGACTGTACCATTTTCATTGTGGTGTACATTTTGACCTCAGAATGTGCAGTATTTTGTTGTAAAGTTATATATTATNTATGATGATATTCTCATAAAATGGAAAATACTAAAACAACTGCAGATTGAACGCCACAGTGAAAGTGGTACACTGCCCAATACATGCCCCCCATTGGCCTACCAGGCGTGCTATGTCGGGCTCACGCATTCTGAACCACGCGTACCTTCGTTCTGTGCATGAAGGCAAGCATTACATTCAAGTAACCTTTCGTAGATCTAAATGGAACTTGAAAGAGGTAAGACGTCTGTGGCGGTGAGGAATCTGGTAAATTTGCTTTACCAAATGGGTAAATCTCTTCGTGAGAACGGCAAAATTGTGAATCGCAATCATTCTACTGTGCAAAATATCGTTCATAGATTTCGTCAGTACAGTAGAATAGAGAACAAAGAGAAGCGTAGATCCAGAAACATATTCACTACATCAGACAAGCGATGGATTCGACATCAAATAAAGACGAATCCCGCGTTAGGTGCACCAAAACTTGCCAAGGAAGCAGAAGTCATCTTGGGGAAAACAGCCTGCCCAGAAACGGCGAGGGGAGTCCTTCGTTGATGAGAGGACTTCAATGGTCGAGTAGCGCGCAAAACACAATATATGTATCAGCAAGAATAACAAACTACACAGGTTCCAGTTTGCAACAGAGCATGCTGATAAATCTTTTAACTACTTGAAAACAGCAATATTTACCTACGAAAGTAAATTCAATGTGTTTGCATCGGATGGGAAGGTCAGTATCTGGTGTTAGCCTAACACAAAACTTGCAGTAAGGAATCCTCGGCCAACGGCGAAACACGGAAGTGTGGGTCCCTGATCGTAAGGGGCTGTATGGCGGCTTCGGGTGTGGGGAAACTCCTTTTCATAGATAGTACTATGGATCAAGATGTGTATTTAAACATATTGAGGAAAGAACTGACACCGAGCGCAGAGAATTTAGGCTTGCGAGATTGTTTCACGTTCTACCAAGACAACGACCCCAAACATAAGGCACATAAGGTACGCATGTGGTTACTCTATAATTGCCCCCATGTACTAGATACCCTTCCAGAGTCACCAGACATCAACGTCATCGCAAATTTGTGGAGTGTGATAAAAGAAAACATCCGCAAACATGCCATATATAACAGGAATTAACTCAAAATTGCCCCTTAAGGAGATGAAAAAGAATTGTGGACGTCACACTAGGTACTAAAAATCCACACATGCCCTTCAACGACAGGACAGATACAGACTGTACCATTTTCATTGTGGTGTACATTTTGACCTCAGAATGTGCAGTATTTTGTTGTAAAGTTATATATTATNAGACTGTACCATTTTCATTGTGGTGTACATTTTGACCTCAGAATGTGCAGTATTTTGTTGTAAAGTTATATATTATATTTATAAGATATTTGCTTTTTGTATCTGTTGTATGATGATTGTAAATACATTTATTCACCAATACACTAAATTTTCGTATCCAAAAGACTTGTATTACAACAATGAAATATCATAGGATAGGTGTACCATTGTCACTGTGAGTCACTGTATGTGTGTGCGAGAGAAAGCTGTNACAACAATGAAATATCATAGGATAGGTGTACCATTGTCACTGTGAGTCACTGTATGTGTGTGCGAGAGAAAGCTGTAAATTATGTCGCTGCAACTAACCGCGAATTGGCGCGAGATATCACGCCTTATCGGCAAACTTCATAACATTAAGGTCTTGGACTTGCCCTCGTCGAACACTGTTAATCGCCGTTGAGTAATTATTTTAATGAATCCCTCCCATCCCCGTAGTTCCGCTATTTGACCGAGTTAGTAGATGNTAATCGCCGTTGAGTAATTATTTTAATGAATCCCTCCCATCCCCGTAGTTCCGCTATTTGACCGAGTTAGTAGATGCGGAAGCTTAATTACGGAGGCTTTTAGTCGCCATTTTGGCAAACACTGGCAAACAGCGTGCTCCAAAAATGTAATGCTCCGCGCGACTAACGAATTGGCACCTGACGTTTCGGTAGGATAAGCCAACCGTTTTGCGATTATCACGTGAGATTAACTGAAGCAGAGCTTTCACCCGTAAAGTTGGCATGTGGGAAAGGGAAAATAAACGGCCACAATATTAAAGCATTCTTCAACATGGTGTATGAGACGCGTTACTACATTTTCGAAAAACACGCGGTCGTACTCCATTCACGGTTACTTTCAACTTTTCTGAAGCCCTGCGTAAGTTCTGCTTCCAGGATATTCCTCCGCCTCATACAAACAAAGCTTAGAGGATTACAGCAGAGGGCCAACGCACCGCATTCGTGCGCACTCAGTGTAATAAAAGTTAGGTAGGCAGGTAGGGCTTAACGTCTCGTCTACAGCGAGGTCATTAGAGACGGGTAAGGTTGTTCAGAGAAGCAGGAACGGGGAAAGAATCGGCCATGGCCTGTGGTACAGAACCATTCCAGCGTTAGCCTGGAGTGATTTCGGAAAACCATGGAAAACTGAAATAAGAATGGCCGGACTGGGATTCGAACCCAGATCCTTCCCAATACAAGCCCTGGTTAACCACCGCACAACCTCGCTCGGTTTTTAGCAATAGAACTATTTCTTGCCAGGAATTATAAACATACCTACGTGCATTTACTCTCTGTCTTTATTCATATTAGTTATAAGTATTATAATTTATAGATAAGATTTAAAACAAAAATAAAGTACTTTTAATGTTAACACAAGTATAAAACGATTGTGATATATGGCGTATTTAGGAAACAACCAAACACGTCATTCATGGGGTGTTTTTCAAATAATTTATTCAAAAAGTATGAAGTATGTATGTGTGTANATACTAACAACTGACTGACTGACATTAACGCCCAGACTCAACCATTCGTCAGAAAAAACATGAAATTTGGAGGAAACATTCATTAATGTAGACAGCCACTATGAAAGCATTTGTCAAAATTCAACACTTAAAGGTGTAAAATGAGGGTTCAAAATTTGTATGAAAAAAAAACATTAGATGGTTATTTGAAACAACCGAAACTCTGTAATGGCAGTAGGCTGCAAATCAAAGCAATTTTAAGTATTTAANATTAGATGGTTATTTGAAACAACCGAAACTCTGTAATGGCAGTAGGCTGCAAATCAAAGCAATTTTAAGTATTTAAATATTTTAAGTGTTTGTGCCGCGTATCCCATTGTTTCCAATGACCTCTCTTTTGAATTCAATAGATTGCTGTTTTTCCTCAAAGTGTGATTCGTGATGAGGATAAATAAGTCGCATGGGCAAGCTCTCAAATTAGCAGGAGTTGACTTGAGGCAGAACTGTTTATCCTACGGTCAGTTTTACGTGGCGTGCTCGCGTGTAAGATCACCCCTCAGCCTGGTTGTACTGGTGCCACCCTCTAAAATGGCAAAGAACATTGTTTACAAATAAGTATTGTAAGATTACATGTTGACACGGCCGATTAAAAATAACTCCAAACTTAACAGCCATAATTATCTTATGTTTGCACTTTCATTTCATTCCCCTTTCTATTTTAAAATATGCATTCTATTTTAAAGACATCCTTACTATTTAAAAACCAATATTGAAACGAAAACAAGAAATCCGCGCGGACTACTTCGCGCGAAAGTTAGTAGGCTTAAGATAAATTACTGACCATATTTTAAGCTTCACTTCTTGCATAAAATACAAGCGCCTTTAAAAATTTGAGAACTTAACACTTAGGATTTATTGTAAGTTTCAATTTTCTTTTCTGGAGACCTTCAGCGCAGCTTAGAACATCAGGTAGCTAATTTTTTTANGATTTATTGTAAGTTTCAATTTTCTTTTCTGGAGACCTTCAGCGCAGCTTAGAACATCAGGTAGCTAATTTTTTTTAACATACTCACTGAAGGAATGGGAAACTTCTATCAGTGACTTCAATGAGATTAAAACGTCCAACATTAANGATTTATTGTAAGTTTCAATTTTCTTTTCTGGAGACCTTCAGCGCAGCTTAGAACATCAGGTAGCTAATTTTTTTAACATACTCACTGAAGGAATGGGAAACTTCTATCAGTGACTTCAATGAGATTAAAACGTCCAACATTAANTTTTTTTAACATACTCACTGAAGGAATGGGAAACTTCTATCAGTGACTTCAATGAGATTAAAACGTCCAACATTAAAAATATTGGGTCATCGCTAAAATTCCCATCGATGTACTTCAGGAAGATAAATTACGTACACAAAGTAAAAGTTCGGGTTTGCGTCGCACAGCCATGATCACTGAAACGTTGCGCTAACGAGGCAAAGTCCGTTCCCGCTATCAGCTGGCCTTGGTAATCATGCCTTAACTAGCCTAGCCTGGGTAGTTGTAGTAGGCAATAACGATCGTCTAAACTTCCATTTTCTGTAGTAAGTTCTGTAACCGCACATTTCGAGGCCGTTATGCGCTGGTCCGTTCGTCCTCGACACAAGTGGGTGATGAAACATCTTCAAGATTTTTCATTTCTTTGCATCTAAATACACAATGCTGCGTTTGATGTGCCAGCCAGTTTCACACACGGCGTTCGCTTGATAAATGTGACGGCACCCTAACGATGTGTGTGTGTGGGGGGTGGGGGTACCGCCAACCAAGTCAAGTCAATGTTTATTGGGCTCCATAGGCGATCGTGTCCCTTGAATCTATGACTCGAAATAACACAGTGTTATGCGCTCTAAATTCGATTCAGTGAAAATGGCTCCACTTTGAATCAGTGAAAAACCACCAGTTGTGTCAAATAAAATCTAGCCAAATCATTAGCATAAATAAACACATTTCCGATAGTCACGGTTTAAATTGGGCAATTTAACGTAATCAAAAAAAAAAAAAAGGAAAAAATCGTGGTGCCCAGGATTTGAACCCACGGTATCTCTCTCTTGGAGTGTTACATTACCAAGGCTACGTTCACTATGCACGGAAAATATATGTATAGATATGTTTGTCAGCTTTACATTTTATGTCCTTGCTTTTCGTTTTTAGTTCAACTTGTAACATTAGTATTGTTAATACAAACAATACGTATGAATGCACTCACTTCACCACATTTAATGCAGTTTAAACCTTCAAACCGAGCGCCATAATGATAACGTGAAAACGAAATTACAGTTTGAATGTTCAAGTTACCTCGTAAAATTGCGTTATAAAAAACAAAACCTTCATTTAAAAAAAATTATGGGGTTTATTATTTTACTTGCTATTATTTTGATACATCTTATTTAAATGATCTCTCAGTCAAAAAACAAACCACTTAAAAACAGAAAATTAAATGTTGGCGAATAAATGTAAAACGTTTCTGAATCAATAATTAAAGGAAAACTGGCCTTTTTTTCTCACTAATTCGTCAGTTAAACTGACTGCAGCGACGGTTGAATAAGTGAGGTACTGATAACTAATTTATACAATGAAATTTTCACTGATTGAGATTAAGGGTGCGAAGAAGCGACAGAACACACTGTGACGGGAATACCCGGAGAAACCCCACCGTCAAGTTCCGTCAAGTTTTCCGCATGGACCACGGATCGCCGGGATGAGGAGCCGGTGTGCCAACTGCATGGCCACCGAAGTTCTTCAGCAACCGCTTGATTTTGTGCCCCGAAACTGTAACACGCATTGTAAGCAGGACCTTCCCACTTTTGTAAAGATCCTGGGGCGCGATTTTATTTCGACATTCGTGTTTGGCGTGAAATCCGTTTCGTTAGCAGCACTGTAAGAAATCTTTCCGGTAAACTTCCTAACATGTAATGGAAGTTTTTAACCTATACGTAGTGTGGGACAGTTACCATACATTAGTATACAATTACGTGAGTTTTTGGCACCGCTACTGTTTGTATTTGGTAATAACAGTGCCCATTTGGCTGTTTCACATACCTGTTCAGGCTCACTACCACGTGTGCACAAGGAAAAACTTCACCGTCACAGTTTTCGTATTGTTCCTAAACACTGGTGTGGTAAATTTCCGAACTATTTCTTAAGAGTGATGTTTTACAGCTTGTAGCGGATTTGAGCAGAGTTTCTCTACATTTCGCGGTTTCATGAATTGTGCTTCGCTCGCTGCTTCCGCGGTCGATTAATTTGCTCCTCCCGGNTGTTGAGGTAATGGGACAGCCGCGAACACTCGTGCCATCACGCGAAGTAAACTGTTAACTAAACAGACGGGAACAATGTCATGTGCTGTGCAACGCGGCGCATCTGGACAATCTGTTCAGTCACACTGCAATTATTCAGCATTTAATCTGACACATTAACTCTGTGGATGTATGACACCAAATTATAGCATTAGTACGATAGAATATCCATGTATTCTATTTTAACGTCAGCGTGCAATGTTTCTCGTCTGCCGTGACTACAGGCTATGGTGAATTGATTGATTTGATTGTCTACACACACTACTAACATATATAATATATATTGTATAGTATTTATAATATATATTGCACATATTATATACATACTATATAAACAAACTATACTATACACACGATGATATACACTTAGAGCATTGACCTATGAGCTATGGTGAAAATATTGTTTAGTTAGGGAATATTATGTTAGTCTTTGCTCAAGCTTTAAAATAAAGAAACAAACAGAATATATATTATTTGCTGTCCACCTGCGAACCTTGATAGTAAGGGTTGCTGTAGACCCATACATGACGTAGGTTCGCTTTGAAACTAGTTATTTTGTCATGAATGACAATAAAATTTAAATCTAATTATGCAGCTGTGGAAATATGAGAGGTTAGTATAGGTAGACGCGGTTTTCTTGTTACATTGTTTAGAACTTCGGAAATATTTCAGCCGTGCTGGAGAGCGGCAGCTACGAACTTTCAGTTAAAATATAACATAACTAGTTATAAGATAACAGATGTTTAGTCTGTAACATACATTGTTAATACACGGAAAAATCGCAAGTAAGAGGGGTAAGTATATTTCGTTACGGCAATTGAGGTAAGTGGAACGTTCGTGTTAACGGATATGGCTATGCATGGAATTAATTAACTACTTTCTAAACACACAGCTAGATGTCAAATATCTCCATGCAGCACGTGGCCGTTTCTGGCCTCTGCAGTTCTGAACGCCACAAATGCATTTATTGCGAGTTGGAACAGGTTTGACGCCAAATTTTATCGATTACTTCCGGCGCTTTTCGCAAGATGCACGTAAGACGCTTCGTCTTCTTAGTCCGTTCTAGTAATCACGCGTCAAATTAAGAAATAGTAGCTTCTTCACTTTCTTTCATTTTCCTTTCCATCCGTTGATATAAAGAAGAATTTTCTTTGTGTACGGAAATATCTGTGATAGATTACAAACCAGTTCGTTTTAAAGATGTTCCATTATAAAGTCACTAAACACTACATCTCAAGAACTCGACGTTCAGAGCCACCCAGATCTCTCATCTCTTCACTACGTTTGACTTTTGTGCATATGTATACGTGTTTGGGCTCCGAATGAGAAAAGTAAAAATCAGTGTAATTTTTTCTTAATTAGAGTCAGCCTTTTTTTTTCTTAAAAATAGGAGAGCAATAGTATTACGTAAAATTATTTTAACCCGCTCAGTTCCTGTGACATGAACAAGGATGAAGATTTATGAAATGCGCTGTCGGCCTTCAATAAACGGCATGTTTTGCATATGGCTGAAGATTTTTTCACATGAGACATAAAACACGATGTTCGAGAACAGATAACCGACCATAACGATGGTTACAAAGTAAGTCTTTCACGTACAAAGAAGCACAATTTTAACAACAAATTGTGTTTGCTTCAACGGTCTGAATAAGTTATTTACACGGGGCTGAAACGTTAAGGTACGTTGGATATTTAAGGAGAAAAAAAAGTTAAAATATTGTTCCGGATATAAAGAACGTAGAAAGTTGTAAACGTAACAACAGCTTTTAAAGCAATGTCCTTGAGAACGAAAGCAGAGTTCTGCGCAAGTCGCAGACGGCTGAGAAGTGTAGCTACTCGTAACTAAATGCGTGCCAGTTAACCAGGTTTCCTAGCTGCTAGCGCTGTCAATGTAAACCAGCCCCCGCGCTCACTCGGCATGTTATTAGCGTTCCACCCTTTCGAAAGAAAAAAAGAAAGCTACCGTACTTAAACATAATGATAACAGTTTACGTAAAAGTATGGCGTGGTGGCGCAGTATTTTTTATAGATGTTTCAAACGTTAAAAAGTTTTTTTCCCCCCCGAAACGGAAATGTTACGCGAGAGGGTCCCAAACCCCGGAATTGGACAAGTTTTTATTTTTTATTTTTCTGTTATTACACGTGTACCGTAGCGAGACGAGGTGTGCTTTGTTCACGTAAAGTTTTAACCNTGGAGAGCGGCAGCTACGAACTTTCAGTTAAAATATAACATAACTAGTTATAAGATAACAGATGTTTAGTCTGTAGCATACATTGTTAATACACGGAAAAATCGCAAGTAAGAGGGGTAAGTATATTTCGTTACGGCATTTGAGGTAAGTGGAACGTTCGTGTTAACGGATATGGCTATGCATGGAATTAATTAACTACTTTCTAAACACACAGCTAGATGTCAAATATCTCCATGCAGCACGTGGCCGTTTCTGGCCTCTGCAGTTCTTGAACGCCACAAATGCATTTATTGCGAGTTGGAACAGGTTTGACGCCAAATTCTATCGATTACTTCCGGCGCTTTTCGCAAGATGCACGCAAGACGCCTCGTCTTCTTAGTCCGTTCTAGTAATCACGCGTCAAATTAAGAAATAGCAGCTTCTTCACTTTCTTTCATTTTCCTTTCCATCCGTTGATATAAAGAAGAATTTTCTTTGTGTACGGAAATATCTGTGATAGATTACAAACCAGTTCGTTTTAAAGATGTTCCATTATAAAGTCACTAAACACTACATCTCAAGAACTCGACGTTCAGAGCCACCCAGATCTCTCATCTCTTCACTACGTTTGACTTTTGTGCATATGTATACGTGTTTGGGCTCCGAATGAGAAAAGTAAAAAATCAGTGTAATTTTTTTCTTAATTAGAGTCAGCCTTTTTTTTTTTTCTTAAAGATAGGAGAGCAATAGTATTACGTAAAATTATTTTAACCCTCTCAGTTCCTGTGACATGAACAAGGATGAAGATTTATGAAATGCGCTGTCGGCCTTCAATAAACGGCATGTTTTGCATATGGCTGAAGATTTTTTCACATGAGACATAAAGCACGATGTTCGAGAACAGATAACCGACCATAACGATGGTTACAAAGTAAGTCTTTCACATACAAAGAAGCAAAATTTTAACAACAAATTGTGTTTGCTTCAACGGTCTGAATAAGTTATTTACACGGGGCTGAAACGTTAAGGTACATTGGATATTTAAGGAGAAAAAAAAGTTAAAATATTGTTCCGGATATAAAGAACGTAGAAAGTTGTAAACGTAACAACAGCTTTTAAAGCAATGTCCTTGAGAACGAAAGCAGAGTTCTGCGCAAGTCGCAGACGGCTGAGAAGTGTAGCTACTCGTAACTAAATGCGTGCCAGTTAACCAGGTTTCCTAGCTGCTAGCGCTGTCAATGTAAACCAGCCCCCGCGCTCACTCGGCATGTTATTAGCGTTCCACCCTTTGGAAAGAAAAAAAGAAAGCTACCGTACCTAAACATAATGATAACAGTTTACGTAAAAGTGTGGCGTGGTGGCGCAGTATTTTTTATAGATGTTTCAAACGTTAAAAAGTTTTTTTCCCCCCGAAACGGAAATGTTACGCGAGAGGGTCCCAAACCCCGGAATTGGACAAGTTATTATTTTTTATTTTTCTGTTATTACACGTGTACCGTAGCGAGACGAGGTGTGCTTTGTTCACGTAAAGTTTTAACCNTTATTTTTTATTTTTCTGTTATTACACGTGTACCGTAGCGAGACGAGGTGTGCTTTGTTCACGTAAAGTTTTAACCGCACTTTCATCCGGAGGGGAAAAATGGTGAAGGTAGAAAAGAGGTATGATGGAGGGGGGGGGCGAGAAAGCAAGGATTTTATGACTGCATTCGCGGAATTGTATTACGCGTCGTGCGCGCGGGGGTTGTTGCAGTGGCGCACAATTTACGCGCAGGGGTGCGCCGACGAGCCCCCTGACGGAAGATAAGTCCCAGGTTTGCACCAGAGGGCGGGCGCCCCGCTAACGACAAGCTCTAGTTGTAGCTGGCGACCGCGTTGCCGACGATAACGTCCTTTCACCGGTGCGGTAACGGCACGAGGTTTATTACGCGCCGCAGTTGAAGGTTCGGAGAGGGAGGAGATGCTTTGAACTTCGCCTCCCTCTTACCCTCGTCCCCCGGGGTAATACCTTCTAAGTGAAGTTCTTGTTAAGGACATTACAGATATCACTTCCTCCTCCCCCGCACCATGAGTGTGTTCCGCGCTGCCCTTGAACCGCTTTGGAACAAAGGCCGCTGCCTTGGCAAGACGTCTTGCCTGGGGTTTTGGGTTTTGGGTGGTATGGCGAGGGCAGGTGACGGGTAGACAGGATGGGGGACCCAAGTAATTGTGCCTCGCGCGAAAGAGTCCCTCAGAAATTGTTTGAAGCTTTTGATGTCGATGGTTGTAACAGTTCGCGACTATCTCTCTTCCCCTACCCCCCTTTTTTTTTTNATTGTTTGAAGCTTTTGATGTCGATGGTTGTAACAGTTCGCGACTATCTCTCTTCCCCTACCCCCCTTTTTTTTTTCAAACCCCTTCACGGTACTTCTCTTTTCTCCGGTGAGCATTTGTCGTAATGTCTAAGGGGGTTGGGGNTTTTTTTTTCAAACCCCTTCACGGTACTTCTCTTTTCTCCGGTGAGCATTTGTCGTAATGTCTAAGGGGGTTGGGGTGTGGTGGGGAGAAGGTGGAAGGTTGTTGAAATGGGTGGGGAAAGGGTGTGAGGTTCTCGTGATGCGATTTTAGCGAGGGATGGAAAGAGACGACGTAGTCCTGAACGCGCGCGTGTGTGAGAGACAGACAGCGAGAGATGGAGAGAGGGTGGTTGCGGATATACATGGATAGTCCCTTTCCTCTCTTTCTCAACCCCGTCCCACCACCGTGGATCCGACGAGGGTGTTGGAAATGACGTCAGAGCGAGGAGCCTCTTTGCCGGATAATTGAGGCGTGAGGATTTAGACGGCAGCTCTTCCTTTACTCACGCGGGATTTTACTACAGATACCGAGAATGTTGGCCGACATCCAGTACTCGTCCTGGAAGGCAAAGGCGTTTCACTGAGGAGGGGGAAAAAAACGTCCTACGATTTGCATGCTCGTGATGCAGATTTAAAATAAAATAAAAAAGGGACCGCTGGGCCAATCAGTACGAGGTCTACCAGAAACAAACGTCGGCTGCCGACCCATGCGCATTTCCAAAGGAGGAAGTTCTCCAGAGTCTCCGAATAGTTGTTTTAAATTGAGAACGCTGCGAGTGCCACGCTAAGGATATCACGTCCTTACAAACGCCAGCAGTTTAACCCAGTGAAATAGCCTTATTACGTCCTCGCAGGAAAACTTGGAACAGACTCGATTTCCTTGAACAGCGCCCTAGAGACGAAAGTGTTCTCGTGATAGGAATGTGTTACCTGCGACGACTACCGGTTCAGAAAGCCATTTTACCTCAAGGTGCTTGGTCACCAAAAAAATCATTTTACATTTGTACGAAATATTGTTAAAATTGTCATACCATAAATAAATATTAGACAGCGTCTTTTTTTTGCATAATTGGCATGTAAAAATTACAATTTTAGT
The DNA here is from genome assembly GCA_002778355.1 of Clitarchus hookeri. NCBI lineage: Eukaryota > Metazoa > Arthropoda > Insecta > Phasmatodea > Phasmatidae > Clitarchus > Clitarchus hookeri. Next base: position 54,136 of record NQII01006529.1, read on the forward strand.
GTTTTTGAGACGAACATATAATAAAAACAAACACACCTACCGAAGTTAGATAATTCGCATTGAAATAAGATAGCATGAGCTGCTTCAATAAATGTTTAAAATTGCGATATGAAAGGTTTTCACAATTTTTTGGAAATTGTTCAAAAATAAAAAAAAATTGAATTTTTTTATTTGCAGCAGTCTATGATTTTTTTGTAAAATAAATGTTGCTAAGCATGCCTTAAAGTGATTTAAGGCACGGTATTTCAATCACCCTTATTAAATTTTCTGTTAATTTTTCCGTTTGTTTTTGTATGTCCAAAAAAACACTAAAATTCTGATTCTTACATGCCATAATGCAAAAACTATACGATATAAATTTTTAACACGAGCACGGAGTACTTGCACGTAATGTATACAAGTTGGGTCGTATTTCGTACAAATATAAAATAGTAAATTTTTTTTGTGATTAGCACCTTTTAAGTATCGACAAATGCCCTGCCACCAAGCCGTCTTGCCTTTCGCGTTTGACACGGACATTTCCTACTAGAAACGCATTGTTTTCGCACACAGGGAATAAAGTTCGAAGTTAAGGCTCCGTCCGAATTGTGCGGTGCACCACGCGAGTAGAAGTAATTCGACCAGCGAATATTTTTAGATAGAGCAAACATCAGCTGAAAATCGAAACAATGGAAGAATAATTAATTTCGATGATTTNCGAAGAATTATTAATTTCGATGGTTTTCGAAGACACACACATGCATTTTGGTACAACATATACTCGTCACAATGTTGTTATAACGTCCCACATGGTGTTTCACAGCGTTTTGAATTTTTTTATTGCGACGAATGACAATCTGTAATGTGGCAGAAAAACGCGTGTGTGAGCGGTTTACTCTCTGCGATTTTGGTTGAAAGCCTGCGAATTTGTAACTTGTTGAGTTTTGTTTTCAACAATTTGGCACAACTGAGTGTAATATAATTCCCAGAATGTAATGTGATACATCGAAAGCAATACAATACTTGACGTGTATTGCAACACCACGAGTGCAAGTGTAAAACTGCCGAGAGTTATCCGGCACCCTAAATATAGTTTTACGAAATAAATAACGTTTCTGAAGGAACTGAATAATTTTTCCAAATCATTGTAATAGTATTTAGACTGATGTGTCAGTAGAACTGGACGACTACCGCCTTAAGATTTCCTGTAATTACTACCCCCATCCCATTTTTTTCAATGTCTAAAAAACATATAAAATAAAAATAATAAAAAAATTGTACCACTCATTAAGTAAAAAAATTAAAAGCTGGAGGATGGACGGAAAAGAAAAAGATGAGGACTTGAAACGGGGACGTATCTAGAAAGTAGTTTTTCTAGTATGGCTGATCACGATCATGAATACTAGCACTAGTAGGTATTTAGAAATAAATTTCCGTTTACGAGCTAAAAATAAAGTGGAAATAACAATACTAATAAATATAATTTCAACCGAGTGACGGCTTTCCAGGCGAGAATTGCAAGGATCCGTCACCTATGAGGTACGACAAAGAATGACATACTAATTTGGAGCGGTGACGGAATAAAATGGCTGGGTGAACGGAGAGTACGCCGAGAAAACTAGGACGGTGTGATATGCAGTATTAGTACGGACACAAACATTTGTGTGGGGTCGCTCCCGGATTTTCGCATGTGGGAATCGCTACCGGACGAGCCGCTGGTCGGCGGGTTTTCTATGGGATCTCCCGTTTCCCCCACCCTTGCATTCCGGCGCTGCCCCACGCTAACCCCTTTTCACACTCAAACGGCTCTTCAAGACCTCGATGCTAAGAGCCGCCCAAATCTCTTCACTCACGCATTCACTTTGCCTTCAGTTTCAAAATGAGCATAATTTGTTGATACACCCCAATTACAAAAATGTTTAAGGGAAAAAACAAATGGCGTCTATTTTTTTAGGATAATTAAAATTGAGATTGACCCAGTTTGTTTATAATTTGTAAAATGTCGTTAATTTTTTNCCGGCCCGTTCGCGTTCTTCATTGCTAGTGTGCTTTTGGCATCTTACTCACACTAGTCCTCTCTGTTAGAGACACGCTGTTCGTAAACACAGAACATGTGTCATATGACAGTAAACAGTTTACATTATGTACATAGCAGCTAACATTTTTTTACTTAGTAAAATAAAGTAAAACAAAATCCTATCCTTTTTTGTGAAACTAACAAACTTTATATATATATGTATGTATATATATGTTTGTTAGTTAGTTTTGTAAGTTACAGGAAATATTTGGTAAACAACCAAACACGTCATACATAGAGTAATTTTTGAAAGGTTTGATTCAAAAAGTGTGAAGAAACCGCGAATAAACTACACCATTCGTAACGAAGTATCAATATGTAAATTTCTGCACAGTTGGTTGTAGATCACAGAATCCATTTCCAGAATGCCGAGTAATTTTAGCTTCGTAATGTCGAAACGTAGTTTAAATATAGTCTATTATAGTCTGTGCATAAATAGGATAATGTCTGAAGAAATAATAATCCACCTATATATGTTAAACATATTTCGTAAATTTTCGTTCAATGGTTTTTAAATAATTTTTTTTTCCTGGCGGACTTCTGAAGTATTCTTTCGTCCCTGTTTCCAGACCAGAAATGAAAGTGAGAGAGACTTGTGAGAAGGACTGACGCAATGTACTTAAAATGTCATTTCGTCATTTTTCCGCTCACGCTGGCTTCCACGAAAGCGTTTGTTGAATACATTTTTTAGTTTCTCTTGCAGCAGGAGGTACAGATTTTCTATTTCATTTTTAAATATAAATATAAAGTCTGTGTGCTAAACGGCAATACACTGAATATGCAACGTCTTTCGTGTAGCTGTGTGTTGCGCTATTACTGGGATCACATCGCCGCATTAGTAGCTTTCTCTCATTACATGGACGATGTTCTTTCGCGTGGAATCTCGTTGTTAAACTGGCTCTAATCGCAGTTCCAGACATCCTTTTTGTAATATTTTCCGTTTAGATGGTTTCATTAAATTAAATAACGAACGCTTCTGCTCTTTTTATTATTTCCTTTCATCTTGATCATCGTCCTTTTTTTTAGCATAGTTATGTGGTGATACTTTATTCCAAAGAAACTTTTCTAATTATCAATCAAATTTACGGTAGCTTTGAAGTTCACAAGCTAGATATTTCTGGCTGCTTCAACTTTCCAGTGCTGTAAATAACGATCGTTATTCCCTCCGTTCTCTTGCCTTCTAGAACTTGGCCATTGAATGTTTTCAAGGGCATTTACGTGGTAGTGTGCGATTTCCTTTGAAAAATGTTGCATCTTTACTTTTCTTCGCTACGTATTCCAACGTAACTTAAATTTAAGGTTTTTTTTTTTTTTTTTTGGAAANATTAGCATCTCATATCTATTATGATCCCGGAAATTATAATACTCAAAAATACAATCTAATTTTTATCATCAAACACTGTTACTGGACTGAACAATTTGACCTTTTTCACAGGTTAAAGTTCGTATTCACTGTGAGTGATTCCATCTCTCTTCGAGCTTGAAGCGTCACCACTGCAATTAATGAATTGCTCATCATTAACTCAATCGCCATTAACAACACTGCGATTTAAGATCTCAGCACTATGTCTTTCTAACAGGTGATCATATTTGTTCATAATCACGGACACAAGAAAACATGCGAGCGACTCGTCTTCCAGACCACTGCTATCTTCACTGTCCACCTTACGCCGTAATTTCAGTTCACCCAAACTCAATATATTAAGTGTATCGACGGCAAATTGTTGCAATGTTTTATCATCTCGCAACAAAGACAAACAAGGCATGGAATGTGAGTACCTGCACTTTCTCGACAGGCGTAGCAGAATACAGCGAGATACGAGCGCAAAAGAACTCTATAAGTGAGCAACTGCGGAGTTTAACGGAAATACGAATAACACCACTGAATTAACAGGTTCATGAATGATCTGTAAATTAAGTTCGGTACGGTTGTGTTTCCTTTTACCATAAAGTGTTCCTTGTGAACCCAGCGGTTGGGGAATCGTTTGAAAAGCCCCTGCAGTGCCCGTGAAGGCCAGTCCTCCTTATTTTCTCATTTCTGTCTTGCTGTTCTTTAAATTCACACTCAATCACCACACGACTGCAGCACACTTAATAATACGTTCGACCACAATAATATCAATCCCAAATATTACCTTATTTTGAGGCCATTAGGTTAGCCTAACATAGTTCTGCAGGTCTGAAACGGCCTTCATACTTTACTGATAGTAAATCATTAATACATTTTACAATCGAGTTCCTTGTCCAAAATTAGTCCAAAATTTTTCAAGCTCGTTTTTATAATGGCAAACAGAGTAATTTGAGTTGGCGAGACTGACTATTTCTGCCATATGAGTTCCATATTTTTTTAGTTATTAAGTTTAATATCTTTGCAGCAGTTACAGAGATTTCCCTTTAACGATGACTGCATGCTATCTGCCAAATATATATTTTTTTTTTTATTGTATGTAAGTCTTCTTTTGTTCCCGCGCCAATCAGGTCCCACATTTTTGCGATAAATCACCTCTCTGCTACCACACCTTGACATAATGAAGAGTATCATCTCTCATAATATAGGTTAATTATTGTTGCTAAGCATGCTGTGAATCCATAAGCATACAAGTTTAAGATTAAGCTAAATTAATTATTTAGTTATTCTACTGCTTGTGCAGGGCGTACTAAATTATCAAAACATAGAGAAGACAAATAAACTCGTAACGCTATAAAAATGGCAATGAAATGGGTGACTAAATTAGCGCAATTGTAGTAGGCCTATATTCATGTTCGAGAAAAATTCCGTAATGTCGCCTGAACGGCGGAAGTGTAACAAAATGAACAGGAAACCTAGTAAACAGGGCTTTAAAAAATCCCCGCATGTCCGCGAACCAGACGCAACAAAAAAAAGTCATTTCTCCTGCAATCACTAAACCTCTCCAAATTTTGCGTGGACGCTTGCACATTCCCTATGGTTATTGGCCGTGTGTCTTTCTGAGGAGACAGTCTACTACTACCTGACTGGGCCTATTAAATTTAAGTTACTCCGACGATGAACGTACGTGATTGGCGGGCAGACATCTTGTACGCATGGCAGATCAAATCATCCATCATGAACGTGGATCACAACTTAAGTGTTTAAGAATACCAGTCGCAATTTTTTTTTTTTTCGCAAAAAAATAAGAGGTGACTTGAGCGCGAGGAAACTCGTAAGCGAAAAGATGGCCGCGGTGGCTGAGCGGTTAGCCTGCTCGCCTCCCACCAAGGTGAACAGAGTTCAATCCCCGGCCGGGTCACTCCCGGATTTCCGCATGTGGGAAACGTGCCGTACGATGCCACTGGTCGGCGGGTTTTCTCGGGGATCTCCCGTTTCCTCGCCCTTTCATTCCGGAGCTGCTCCATTCTCACCTCATTTCACCCACGTCGGCTCTCAAGACCTCGTTGTTAAGAGCCACCCAAATCTCTCGACAACGACGAATGCGGATCAGAACTACGGTGTTACGGGAGCAGGTGTCGTGGGAACTCGTGGGCGAAAGATTAAAACGTGAACTGTGGTAAGGTTAGGTCGCTAGGCCGCATTATCTCCAAGGAGCCAGAAAATGCGAGATCTGGCGCCGCCCGTCTCTCTGTCTCCGGCGCTAGCAGGGCGGAGATTAGCGACGACGGATGGGGCAGGGATGAGGTGGCGTCGCGACGCAGATATGCTCGCCGCGGTCTACAGTTCTCTCACTCCCTCGAGAGAGGCGATGTGTGAGGGGAAGCGCGCCAGACGTGTTTTGTCGAGCGAACGTTCCGTGAGAGCAGCGACGGGCCGGGGCTTATCTCCTCCGGTAGGGATGAGGGGGGGGGGGGCTAGCTCTTGTCGCCGCCATCGGGCTCCTTCATGCGTGGCGCGGCTTGGCTGTACGTCGCGTCCGCGGGCGACATCGTCGCAAGTCGCTCCCTTTCCGGCGCCAACCACAGCACGCCAGTCGCCAACTTTGCAGAGAGAACGTCTCGAAATCACCACACAAAAATTACCAGATAGTAAGTAATCTCATCCTAACTAGTTCATATTAAATTTTAAAATCAAATAGATAAATAATTTTTGTTTACACAAGCCGAAATATTTGTATTATTACTCATTACATTATATATATATATATATCCCCTATATATACATCCTGGAAATTTGGTACAATTCTTTGAAGGAGTTCAGTTCCGAATGCACATCCTCGGCTATGGCTTTGAGTCTAAATAATTGCATCAATTAGGTAACTAAAATGAGTTTACTAATTTTTCTTTTAAAACCGTTATATTTATAGTCTTTTTATACAAATAAATAAGGAAAAAATTCACTAAAAAAAGTAACACTGCGTTGTAGAAGGCCTCCAAGAAATGTTTTCATATGTGAACGTTTCCTTATATAATTGAATTATTTTAACATAAATNGCGTTGTAGAAGGCCTCCAAGAAATGTTTTCATATGTGAACGTTTCCTTATATAATTGAATTATTTTAACATAAATAAAATCCTGTTCAGGCTTCAGCCTACCTAGGCCACTAAACGAATACGAAGGCTTCAGTAAGAAAACAATGTATTCAAAAACATTGCAATATTACTCTGTGATGTTTACTTAGCGTAGCATTTAAGACATTATAGACATGAAAGTGACTTTCCGTATGTAATGTGTATTTTTGTTAGTGTGAACATAGTCATAATTAGATTTGTCGGTATTATTTTTAATATGATGATTCCGCAACATATTTTAATTTAGTACGAAGATGTACAGTACACTGNAGATTTGTCGGTATTATTTTTAATATGATGATTCCGCAACATATTTTAATTTAGTACGAAGATGTACAGTACACTTTTATCGTTATTATTACGCCATAAATTGACAGAACCACCGCCACTGAAAAGTTTCATAGAGGCGAGTTGTCAGGAAGACAGCAAAATATTTTAACCTTTGTGAATATAGGGGTTTGAGTGTGTTCAGAGTTTTGATATGTCTATTCGGTGTAGTGCAATGTTAAGATGATAACTACGATGTAATTTAATACTATGAGGTCGGTACCGATTTTGTGTGTGCCCTACATCTAATGCTGTATTAACACAAATTCCACTGGTGTCTGGAATCCCACTTATACGCCATTATACAGGTCTAGAATTCACCACATACACTTGCTGTACCGTAAAACATTAGTTACTAGCCATTTGTCAGCCACTACACCCGCCAGGTTAACAGTTTCCCTATCAAATGTTCTTTCTCATGTATCATAATATATACCCGCAACCCGTTCAGTTCATTTGAGTAATTTGGTACTTCGAATGCAATCATGTAATATTACGCCGCATTGGCCAGGAGTGCATTTTACGGTAAACTCCATGTAACATTATTATTAAGGCATAGCAATATTACGATGGTTGCACCCAAAAAGCTAAAATTATAAACAGCCCATCGTGCGTAGCATAGAAAATAAAAACAGTCTCTCGGAAAGCCAGCTCCTGCAAAGGTAACAATAATATTTTCCGAACCTGTGCTCACATAACGTGTTTCCATCATTAAAATGAGGGGAATGTATCCCCCCGTCTATTGAAATGCACTTTTTTTTTTACGTCTTGTAGGCGTATGTGAGAAATTCAGATGCGGAAGCTTGGTGGCAAATGATTGAGGAGTAAACTAGCGTTTTCATGATTACGCCTTTAAGTGACAGAATCGCAGCACGCAGTGTTATGGTATGTCACCACGTTGACTCAGTGTATGCGTGTACAGTTCACGAGGCATTTTACGGTTGAAACATTTCGACTTTAGCCTCCTAGTCTTCTTGTTCAAGGCTACGAATGCGGAAATAAGAGCTATTCGGTGGCGTGTGGCGAAGTGTTGCAAGGTAAGCTTGTACTTACTCAGTGCTGTACACACTCGGCGCACGCAGCAGGAACCAGTAACCTGAGTGGAGCTGGGAGAAACTGAACGTACCGCGGCCAATCACGAGAGAGCGGCGAGGCACCCACCACGCACGTGGTGTAACGTCAAATGCACTACTGCGTTTAACTGGCCGATGTGTAAACTAGCAAACAATTAGGTATAGCACAGAGCAAAACACAGCTCACCTTGCAACAGTTCACCACACGCCGCTGGAGCTATGAGAGCTTGCTAACTACTTTTTGTTACGTCATTACACTCTTTCTGGCTGATGGTCTCCTCATGGAGAGGGGTGGTTTACGCGCTCAGCTAATCCAAACATGCTCATCCAGGATTTCAGCCCAGAACCTCAAGGTTCGAATACAAAAACTTGCAGACCTCAGTCACAAGAGTCGCCCAATTCAATGTCCCCTTAGATACAAACGGGTGTCAACAATTGTTTTACTGCTGTGAGTGAACTTATAATTATATTTGTATGCGGATAAATAATTGTGTTCTGTAACTGTACTTGAACCGCCGCAGTGCCCACAGATCCTATAACCAAAGGAGGGCATCCAGTTGTATTCATTATTGTTGGGCGCAGACTCCTGCGTCTTGCGCAGAGTTGGAGCTGGACACACGACAGTCCGTCTCATCAATCTGTCGTTTTTGTCCGTCAGTTGAAAGCGATTTACAACAAACCGTCATCCGTCAATCATTCAGTACGGAAAAGTGTTCAGCGTGACAACTTAAAATCGCGATATTTCTTTATTTTGAGATATTTTGGCTAAAAATACATTTTCAAGAGAAAAACATTTTGTGGAAATAATATTTTTACGTAATAAGAATTTATGCTAATTTTTTTTACAATTCAAATTTCTTGAATTTACCTCCTTAGATAAATAAATACAAATTCACAGCCTTGCATTTTATTTCAAAGTGAGCATTCGCGCTAAAGAATTTCGTCAGAAGGCGGTGGCTCATCCGTCCGTCCGTCGAAAGATAACGTTTGGTAAATATTTGACTGATGGATGGATAGAAAAAAACAGTTACACTACGATTGGTTGAAGATCACGTGACCTCCGGACGGACGGACGACTGACGGATGCGACGGACTGCTATAAGTCCAGCCTTACCTGTATTAAGGTTACTTCTACTCAGGTTGGGAAGATCAATGCTAGAAGTTTGGCAACCAAAAATTTTCGCCACTAAGTAAGCGCTAGTGTCGCATGTGTACCGGATTTTTTTCTATTTTCTAGGATATAAAATAGGATAATTGCAATAAACATAAATAAATCAAATATAAAATTACTTCGTAACTAAGTAAAAATTTTCTCTTCTATCATTCACGTAGATTAATATTTTATTTAAAAGTGACCTCTTTGGAACACTGCGCACCTAGCGGCGGAAATTATCCCTGTGCCAAACTCTCCCATACGAAAACTCGTTTTGTTCTTAACTTGAGCAGAATTAACCTTACCTGTATTGCGCGCAGCCAGTCCCGCCTCTCCGCCCAGGCGGACCGGGCCGCAGCACAGAAAAAGTCTAATGTTGTTGCAACCAAAGAAACTAGTATTTAGGCATTTCTTTAAACGTTTAATTTTGTAGTAATATTAAATTAATAATGACCTGACAAAGTTAACCATGTTAACCGTTTACAAAATTATATATTGCTGTAATGCAAATGCACTGTCGAAGTGCTTAAGTTAATAAAGCCTCTATGTAATTTTGCCACAACCAAAAGTTGTATTACGCTAGATAACACGAAGAACAAAATGAGGTGTTACTGCGACATTAAAGAAATGCCCAACCAACACAAATGTACACTGACTTGGCGTTGTAAAACGGAGGATAGTAGTGAACAGCGTTAAACTCGTAAAATGAAACTACTGTATTTAGATTCCAAACCATTGCACGAGTACTAAATGTCGCTTATACCAGCTCTCAAGCCTTGCAAAGCAGTTTATGTGTGCAAATTTGTGTATATATTCATAGAGCATAAAGTATTTCCACGTTAAGAAAGAGAACTGCAGTTTGTCGTTATGTTGAACTGAATACCCACTATATGAAATGCAATCAGTCATGTTAAGATGAAGCAATTGGTAGAGCGCCAGGTTCCGTGACGCGGAGAACGTCAAGCACTCAAGGCGCGGGTTCGATTCCCCTCCCAACCGACATTTTTTTTCGTTGGTATAATTCTTCTTGTGACAAAATAATTGTACTTTATTTATTTTACATCGGAATGTTTTTTAAAGCAAAGAAAATACAAGAAAATGTTTAACACAAATATCATATGCTAAGATCAATTCAACACAAAATTTGTTTTGCCGCAACATAAACACCATGTTAATGTTGACGGAACAGTAAGGAGGTAATGTTGTTACAAAAGTGCATAATGTTACATTGCCATTAATAGCTTAACAGTAAATTATATTAACAGCAACATTAGTTACTGATGGTTTATAAATAACAAAAAATTAATTTTGTGAAAACAGTAGTAATGTTACCACAACGGTAGACTTTTTCTGTGCGCTATGTCGCCTGACCGGCGGGGGAGAGGGGAGAATGATTGATGGCTGACCCGGCCTGACCTCACGCCCCCGCTCCTTTCTTTCCAGGCGAGTCAACAAATTGAGAACATCTGCTAGAATCTTCCGGTTATTACCTCCCTCAACGCAAAGCGATGTACGGATAAGGTTCTAGGCCAGGGCGCCTGCACTATAAATACCGCTGCATCCCGGAGGTCAGCAGTCTGTGATAGCCATCTGGCGAAACGTGGAGAACGTTGAACGAAAATCGGCCCAACGAAGGACGCTAAAGAAGAGGACCAGCAGCAACGAATGTGCGAGAGACTGCGGCGGACGAGTGTGTGTGCAGCGGGTTCCAACGAGAGTGCGCGAGTGCCGCGGAGGACGAGGTACCCGACGAGCGGAGAGATTCTGTGTATGGGAGCACTGAGTGCGCTCTAGAACATTCCTCACAGTAAAGACTGGTGACATCTGAACTGAAACAAGGTGAAACTGAATGTAAGAATGATACAGACTTGATAAATACTAGAACTGTCACATATCAAATATAATTTTTTCAGTGGATGTTGGCGAACTGTTTAAAACTTATTATAACTATTTTTTATACATATAATTATATAGCATATATATTTATATGTAATTTATATTATATATTTTTTATATATTATATACTTATATATTTATATATAATATATTATATATATTATTATATATTATTATTATTATAACTTTTCTATTATTATAATTATTCGGTTGTATTAATTTAGGTTAGGTGACACACGACTATGTAAATATTAGCTGCAAATAGCAAATTATAGCTATGTCAGTCAAGAAATTGAGTTTTGAATATATCTTTTGTGGATTGCTTGAAAATAAATTAAACAATTATTATTAAATATTTTATTAAATAAAGACCTGCATCTGTTAAAGAACCTGGCTATGCCCAGAGACTTTGGAAAATTGTGACAGTAGGTATTATTGTTTGCAGCTGTTTAGGAATGTAAAGCGGGCGAGTTAGCAGATTCTCCTGAATCTTTGCAGTGATGCCTAGGTTAAGTTGTTCAAAAAGTAAATGAAAATAATTTGTCAATTCGTATTAGTTGTAGATGCTATATTGTGTGTTTGATCAATAACACTCAAGGTAATTGCACTTCCTCTATATAAAGGTAAATATGAAACAAATCAGTAGCGTTATTTTATTCAAAACTTTTGAATTACAAATTTATACATGGCAACCTAACCTAACCTAACCTACTTCCTATCGAGTACAGCTCAAACCAAAAATACACGTTTCCAAACGAGAAGGTGCAACACAAGCCAGTCGGGAGCGTAAGTGAAGTATTTAAAATTGAATGAAGCGCAAGGCGGCGAAGCTGCGAAGCAAAGCAAAAGAGGACGTGGTGATGCATATGAATTGAGGAGGCGGGGAAACATGGAAACAACATCGTGAGGAAAGGCAGGAGGTGGAGGGGGGAGGCTGCCTCAGTGTCGCGTGGCGCGCGCCACTTCGCCGTAATTACATCTCGCGACGCGGCGTGCAGCCTTCTTCCCCCTCCAGGTCTAA